>JANSTS010013034.1:0-16253 GCA_026546915.1 Sylvicola fuscatus
TGATACCTGGCTCATAAGCATCAACTAAAGAATTAAAAGCACGCGCTGCTTTGGCAGCTGACAAGAAAACCCTGTGACGAAGGTTATAAGCCTGTTCACAAGGCTTTAAGAGCTCGGATAGCTCATTACATTTCACTCTGTCACACAGAGAGGAAAGTGCAAATGAGGCACATGAAACTCTCCTCCTGTTGTAAAGTGACTCCAGGCCAAATAGCTGACAACGTATTCTATAATTTTTGGGCAAAGCTGACTGCCCTAAACATTTTACCCCAGCCAATTTTACAAAACGTTTCTGGATTTTTTCCAGACACTCAATGGTACCATAAGCAAGAGGACTCCATACGATTGAAGCGTACTCTAACTGAGGGCGGACCAGAGCGCAATATAACGCCTTAAAAGTTTAAGGATCACGAAAGTGGACAGATTGCCTCATGAAAGATCGTTTGAGAACATGACACCAAGATCGACAATAGAATTAACACGCACAATTTTTTCAGTGAGATGCCGCACGGTACGGTCAATTACAGCATCCTCAACGTAAACGGAACACACCTCTCTGCATGTTTTTGATGCATTTTAGCCTTTTCTATAGTGAAAAAGGATCACATGACGGATTTCTTCGGAAATTTCAATCATTTTTAAACGTTTGTAACTTTTAATCTAAATAACTCATAACAAAACTGTCAAGAAGACAGAAATGTAGCGTATAACATGTCAGCTATCAAACGCACGTAAAATTTGTATCGCAATTAGTGGTTATCGATACAGTGCCACTAATTCCATCTATTAGCAAAAATCGGAAAATTTTTAGTATATAAACAAAATCTATAGATATATATTTTAACTGATCGATTTTATATATATATTATTGTTTTTTTATATTGTAATAGAAATCTATATATTATGCGTCATATGTAGCATTAACATAAATGAAGATAAACTCCGACAGCGGACAGCCATCATTTCATATTCATTATTCCCTCTTGGAAATCTTAAGTGCTGACTTTGCGACGCTCGCAGTAAATTTTTTACTTGTGATGATTTAAATTATTACCAAATAATATTAATTGTATTAGTGCATTGTTGTGTGTGTTTTTAATAATCTGCGGTAAGCATAAAACTAAGAATTGTTCAGTTCGTCAAAAGATTTTTGGTAGAAATAAAGAAAAAAACACAAAAGTGCATTACACTGAGTTGCCAAATATGAAAAGTTTACACTAGTATCAAAAATGGCGTCTTGCATATGTCATATCTATCATAATTCTCTGCAGTTCCAATTTCAACATTACTAGTTTCTTAAAGATAATTTGGGCTTTCTCGTTGCCTTGGTGGAATATCTATGTAATCAGTTTTTTTATTTAAAAAAATTAGACAAATAAATTAGAATCAGTTTATGTGCTAAAAATTTATGTATCTGAAAGAAATTGCAGTCGAAGAATTACAAATAAACAAATATTTACGAACATTTTCGAGACTTTTCATTGAATTAGTGCGTTCTGTTTGCTAGTTTCCCGAATCCTGCAGTTTTATTTTCATTGTTTGAACTGTCATGTCGTGTCTATTTCCAATAGTATAATCAACACAGAAGACTGTGCAGACTGCATCAAACTGTTCTGTTTATTCTTTTGCTATGAAATTTGAATGTTCATAAACGAAATGCACTCGTGTTTGTTTCGATGGGAATTGTGCAACTTATTTACTTTATCAAAATAAACCAAAAACAGTTCAGTGGATTATAAAATAAGACATTTTCAATTTTAAAATGGTGAATCGCAGTGCCCATGCAATGAAATTTTATATTCACCAAATTGAGGTTATGTGTTGATTTAGGAATTTTCTTCTAATGCCCTTCACATAAAGTGTTTGTTCATTTTCATATTTTGACATCGAATTTCCGCATAAGTTTATTGGTAATAGCAACAATTTATTACTCGTAAAATTTGTTTTTAGAAAATTGTCACTAATTCTCTGTTTTTTTTTTTATAGACAGTTGTTTAATGCCTGCTGCAAAATCCTCATAATAAATGATAAGTGCGACCATGATTCGGAAGAAAAGAGTTCTCATTATACAATTCTTGGTTCATTGTAAGTGAATAACTTACTGGTAAAGAAAAGTTACCGCTCAATAAAACAATTGTGTGGATAAACAGGTGACGTGTAAGATTCCTAAATAATTGGATATTTAGTAAAAAAATTTTAAACTATAAAGTGATTAAAAAAATCAAAAAAAATGCCAAAAACAATATCCACACGTTCAAAAGCCATCGTCCAAAAAAATGGCACGAAAAACAAAACAAGCGAAAGTGGATACTTTGGCGAGGACAGCGATGTGCCATGTCGCACAACAAGATCGATGAGATCAAGATTGGTGGACAATGAGGGTGCCACTAAAGCCAAACCTGTCAAATCACAGATGGCATTTAAAACTCGAAAAGCCATAAAAAAAACTAAACGGGTCTATAAAAGTACTAAAGCTCGTGCAAGACGTATCAGTCCAGAGCCCGGTACCAGTAAAGGCGATAAACGTTGTGACAACGCCGACAGTGACAGTGGCACTGGTCAACCGGATACACAGTCAGGCGATGAGCCGACACCACCAAAACGCAAGTACGTGTCTCGGAATATGATCCAGCCGAATCGTGTCGCTCTATCCAATCGCTCTTCCGGACAAATAATCGTCAACTCAACGACCAGCAACTCAACAAGTGGCGAATTCGAGAGCGCCGATAGACGCCGCAACACTCGTGGGAATAATAATAGGATTGGTGTCCAAGCTGAAAGCATGGTGGACGAACATTATGCCGCCTATACACAAAGCCGTCCTGCTGTGAGTAACCAACGCGCCCAAGATATTAAGTTGGAACCACAATCGCCCAATATGTCAGGCTCTAGTTCTGCAATGTTGGCCACTCCAAGAAAGAATCGCTCCGACTCGGTCACCATTACAGGAAGTCTATCACCATCACAACAAACCATTGAGGATGTGTCCAGAATCCGAAATACAGGTAACTACATCCATTCTTCCAAATTTTATAATGCGAAATTGCGCCTGTGTCTAGTTAGGTTTTCATTTTTTTTCAGTGTGTTAATCAAACAATTCTTATCAATCGTATGTGCTCTGTGTGTCCTTTCCATTTTTTATCGGCCTTATCACTGCACTGGCTTTCGATAAAATGCCATTGCAACATATTGGGCAGGAAGCTAATGAAATTTGCTCTCTAATGTATTGATTTGTTTTGTTAATCAACATCAAGCTTATCATGTGTACATCGTCGCGTCTTGTTAGCTTTGTTGTCTCTGTCAGGATTTTTTATTACTGAGTCAGGCTGTGGCTTCATTTTATAGCAATCAGATGTTTAAGATGTTTTCACTAATGAATTACAAATTGCTTAGTGTTTGAAATGCCCTTGATGGCGACTACATTAAGTAATTTCTAATTATTTTTAAATTACCTAATCATAACAAACAGATAATCTGGAGAAAGTTATTGTCCCATTGTAAAGAAGGTATTTATTCTAAAGTTGAATGAGTCAGGTAGTCTTCAGGAGAAATTTAAAATATTTCCAATACTTACTACAAATGTTAATCAAAAGACAGAAGAACTGTTGTGGAGCTTGAAACAACAGAAAAATGTAACAAATTATTTACAAAATGTCTGAGCGATTCCAGTCGTTTCCAGAGAAAGTTTTAGTGAAATACGCGCTCACGAAGAGACATCGCAGTGTTTGTAGCCACGTGATGCTTTCAAATATGTTAAATCGCCACTTTAAGACGGAAAGTAAGATTGATTTTATCAGAATAATAGTGGAATGCCGACTAGTATGCGTGTATTGATTATGAGTGTAGCTTGGATTGTTTTTGGCATAACTGTCTGTTCCGCCACCGGTATGTGACGAAGAGTCGCATATGGAAGGGGACCTTGTGAAGCGCAAAGCGAAAAAACTGAATTAAAATGGGAGCACGAGCGCAAGGACATCGCAGTAAACAATCGCTTCACCCATATTCGTGGACGAGATCATCCAGGATCTGTCGCGCGCTTTGTTTTCTACTTTTTAGAACTGTCAGCGACATCATCCAAACAACTTACCTGTCGACCTACATTTGTCTCGCCATATGTGTGCGCCATGTCCACGGCTTGTTATTTTTCAAGCCTCGATGGTTGTGTATGTGATTTCTGAGCGTGTGTTGAAGCTACATCAGCAACACTGTAATCACTAATCTGCGCGACACACTCGCCCCAGTGTCCTTGCAACTAGTGTTTGCTGTTTACATGTGCTAACATTGGCCTGTAACTCGTTAGGTCGCGTCATTTATTCTTGGTCGCTGGATATTGTCCATTTCAGTGACGTGGATGGCGTGTGACCTCCAGTGTATTGCAGAGTCCACGGAGTGAAATGACCCCCCTCTAAGCCGACAACACTAAATCTTGGTTGTTTCTATACATACTCACCAACATTGCTCCACGACACGCGAGTGTGTACGTTGTTTGAGCTATAAATGTAAGTGACCCCATTTCACGTATATCGAAGTAGAGTCTCTTGCGATTGCGCAATTGGCTTGCCCTCAATTCATAGTTGTACGGTAATGTCGGTAGAAACAACCAAACACTATTGAATTGCACATTTTGGGCTTTTCCTCATGTGCGCGAAACTGTGCGAGTGCGTCCGACCGCCGAATGCACCACGGATTACGAAACTCGGAAGTCTATGACAAAATATAAACAATCATTCTGTTGATTAGTTTTGTGAACGTGAACAATTTCAGCTTCAGTGGCGTAGTGAGCCATTGCAAGTACACGTGATGGGAATTACTCGTCGCTGGTGGAAGTATTGACTAATTCTGTGTTCATGGCAGACTGTACCAGCCACCCACTTGAAGATTGCGGTTTAGTTTCTGCCAATCAACAAACAATGAGTTCGATTCGATTGCTTTTGTAAAAAAATCTTTCCATGTACGAAAAGGATTCAAAACAGCCAACGACAGTCTCCTTATGATATAAAAATACATTTGTGACTTGCAGTAATGGTATTTTCAACATTGGTAAATAAACAAACAGACACGAGCGCTGACAACACCCACTGCAATCCATTTCGCGATGTATTGTTTGCGCCCTAGTGTACCGATATTTTGACCTAGTTTTCAGACGTCTTCAATCCAAACACAGACTCATAACGTGTACGCGATTGTCGAGCTTTGTCTACCGTGCAATCGTGTAAGTAATGGGTAATCAATGCAGCAATTACATGCGTGTGCTTTTTTGTTTCTTTGTTCTCTGCGTGTGTTGTTTATCAACATTTTTAGTTTACAACTCCCTTTAAGCCAATCGAGCAATATTTTATAACATTCCTTTTTTTTATGTTTCAGCTCATTTGGCTAATAACGAAAAGGTCAACATGTCCGATTTTACTGTGATACAGATCCTAGGAACTGGAGGTAAAAATGTTTTATTTTTTTATTTTTTAAATAAATAGTTTATTGGAAATCATCCCATAGACAAGCTTCCGAGAAATTTTGACGTCTTTTTGAGAGACATGAAAATAAAGTTTCCTTAGTCACGAAAATTAGTTATTTGGTCTTGGTTATCAAAATTCTTTACAGCAAACTGATTCTAATTTTTTGTTGTCTGTTTGCAGCTTACGGAACGGTATACCTGGTGCGAAAGAAAGGCGGCTCTGACGATGGCAAGCTCTACGCAATGAAAGTGCTCCAGAAGGCAACAATAGTGCAGAAAAGGAAGACGACCGAGCACACGCGCACAGAACGACAGGTTAACAATATTTCTTTTAATTTGATATGGGCTGGAGATTTTACAGTCAAATCGCGACGCAACTGTTTCCATAAAATGAGTGCTCCGTTACAATTTACCGGTTTGTAGTTAAATGTTTTGCCTTTCGCTGCTGTTTCGCTTGTGTGCACCGTGCCAGCATATTACTTTGCGTCTCAAGGTGCGTTAAGTCTTGAGAGCTTAATTGCGTGCGCGCACTTACACACTTTCGGACTCATGCCAGTTTTGATTGTGTTGCGATTGCTTTTGTTTTTGTACCGTTAAAAGGCATACTCTTGAAAACACAAGTGACTGGACGCATAGAACACCACTTTTGATTGGAATTAGGTCTCTGGACAAAACGTACATGGCGTGTCCAGAATCCAGATGCGAAACTGCAGCCAGCCTAATATTGCCTTTTTTCCTGATTCGGCTTTCGTTTTCATTCAGTTTCTCCAGAATTTCTGTTAATGGGATTTTTTTCTTTTCTTTAACAGGTACTTGAAGCAATTCGAAAATGTCCATACCTCGTCTGCATGCATTATGCCTTCCGGTCGGAATCCAAGTTACATTTGATTTTAGGTAAATATTTACAAGGTCATAAATTTCGCATTTGATATTTATATAACTTTTTGTTTTAACTAATTGTAGATTACGTCAGTGGCGGGGAGCTTTTTACCCACCTGTACCAAAAGGAGAGTTTCACCGTGGAGCAAGTCCGCATATACATTGCCGAGGTGGTCCTTGCTCTAGAGCAGCTGCATAAGTTAGGCATAATTTATCGCGACATTAAGCTGGAGAACATTCTATTGGATGCAAATGGTCACATTGTTATCGCTGACTTTGGCCTTTCAAAGGAGCTTCTACGCGAACCATCCGGACGAACCTTCAGCTTTTGCGGCACTATTGAATACATGGCACCGGAAATCGTGACCAACGCCCACAATGGTCATGGTGTGGCTGTGGACTGGTGGTCAGTAGGAGTTTTGACCTATGAACTACTGACAGGTGCGTCTCCGTTTACTGTGACTGATGAACACAATTCGCAGGCTGATATATCAAAACGCATTTTGAATCATGAGCCAACGATCCCGGATAATCTTGAGCCGGATGTAAGGGATCTGATTGCAAAGTTACTCAACAAGGAACCTGTATTAAGACTTGGTATGTTATTTATATTTATTTTTATGTCAGTAGCCATGTTTAACCAATTCTCAATTTTCTTCCAAAGGCGGTGGGGAGAGAGACGCCGCCGAAATAAAAGCTCATCGCTTCTTCCGTACTATAGATTGGGATAAGTTGTCAAAGAAAAAAGTACCAGCTCCATTCAAGCCTGTTATTACTTCTGAGCTTGATACTCGCAACTTCAGTGATGAATTCACAAGACTTCCAATAGTCGAGCCGCCGTCAGAAATTCCACCGAACACGAGCCGTTTGTTTCGAGGTAAGTTTGAATTCAAAAATATTAATACACATTTGAATTAACATCTTACATCGCATCTTGCAGGCTATTCTTATGTGTCTCCTAGCATTATTAAATCCAATAGAATTATGAAGGAAGAGCACATAAAAAAAGGAATAAAGAGTTTGTTGAAAAATGACGTTAAAAAAGATCATAAAGATAAACCATCACTAAAGTGGCCCAGCTTAGAATATGTCGTTCAAAATGCACCTAATGTAATTATAAAAGTAACTAGTTTGATAAGTTGTTTGTTTAACGTATTTTCTTTTTATGAGACAGATTTCCAAGTTCCATGACAAATACAAACTTAATGGTGTGTTAAACGCCGGAGCGTTTGCGATATGCCTTCGTTGTATCAACAAAGTAACTGGTCAAGAGTACGCTGTCAAAGTGCTGAGATTAGCGGATACTGACCGAAATGAGATCGACATGCTCAAGATCTGCCAGGGACATCGAAATATAGTCGAGCTGGTCGAAACTATGGCCGATAAGAATTTCACGTACATAGTCACTGAACTGCTGGTCGGTGGTGAGCTGTTTCAGCGCTTAGATGAAAAACCATTCAGCGAGAACGAATGCAGTGTCTACTTCAAGCAAATGATCGATGCTGTGTCATACATTCACAGCAAAAATATTGTACACAGAGATTTGAAGCCGGAAAACATGATTTTCACTGACAACACTTTGAAAACACTGAAAATTATTGATTTCGGTTTCTGCGAGAATTTACACAAAATGGATAAGGCGAAATTGGCGTTTACAGTCGACTACGCGGCTCCGGAGGCAACTCTTCCCGACTGCAGCCAAATCACTAAAGCCAGTGATATGTGGTCTTTGGGCGTCGTACTGTTTGTCATGATGTGCCGTCGAAGACCATTCAAAGATGACGCCGACAAAGCGGCAGGAATTATTGATGCAACGAATACGACGTGGAGCGAGCTGACTGATGAGGCACGCCATTTAATTGTGGGTCTTTTAAAATTGATACCATCAGACCGTTTTGACATAGATGAAGTGCGATGTCACGCATGGCTCAACAGCATTCCGCCGCCACAAAATTTGCTCAACACTTCACAAGGGCTAACTTTTTCACGCGAGTCTACCAATCAAACAATGAATAACGAAAATGATAGGAGCTTATCCTTTGAATGTGTCCAATCTCCATCAGTAAATGGAAGCACTGATGAGCTGCACAATAATCTTTCGACTGACGTGCAGCAGGTGCAAACTGCCGAGCAAACTAAAGAATCCAAAGATAATAACAATGTAGCTGAAAGAATATCCGATTTAGAATACCGTTGCGAAGAGGACGCATTCATTGGCTTTGATAAGTTGAATCTTGAATGTTATTGGCCAGATGAACCAAAGTCAACGGCGCCAATCCAAAGCGAAGTTAAAGTTCCGAAAAAGCGCGGACGTCAACCTAAAAACCGTGTGGCTTTAGTTGAAGAGAAGACGAAAGTGCCCCAAAAATTCGTCTACATGCCTTCGATGGGCGCTTTAACCAGGCACCGTAAGCGACGCGAGGAAACTGATGTAAAATTGGTTTTAGAGGAATCACTGAAAGAATACAAAGCAAGCGTCAGCAATCATCCTAAATAGCCAGTAGTAGTATTGAATAATTAAAAAGTGTTTTCGTTGTTCGCGGTGTTTTTGTGGTTCATTTTGTGTTGTTTATGCCATTAAACGACGCAAAATAAAAAATATGCCACCCAAAAGTAATTTAAGTTATCGTTAATATGTATGTTATTTTGTTTCTTTTTTTCATTGAAAAAATACCTTTATTACTCACAAGTGCCTCACTTTAAGAATCTCAATAATCATCATTTGCAACAACTGCATAAATATGCAAAATCTATTAAGAGTCCCATGATTATTCGGTGGTCGCTGCGTTCAGTTTCTTTAAAATTTTTATTTTATTTTTTTGAACATTCTTTGTCAGAATTAACTTAAACTACCAAACTTATTAAATTGTCAATTAGTAAAGAAGTTGCGAATTAAAGTGTTTAGCAAATATCAATAACATGAAGGCAAAATATAGGGATGAAATGGTTAGAATTGTATTCAAATTAAGCCTACAAGAAAAAAGACTTGGTCTATAGGCACGCTGACGGTTTGTTCTTAAAACAAAGTATTAAGAGAGTTTTGATCAAGACGAACAGTCGTTGCTTATACGAAAATGAAAAGTTTATGATTGCAGTAAGAAAGAGAACACACAGTAAATATGATTGTTGTTGAGCCGACAAAAGTACGGGACTAGAATTAAAATGTCTGCCTTCAAGAGAGTTGCCTTAATTGAGTTCCGAAATCAGAGGATTATTATAAGTTCAATGATGATATTGCAGCGTCTTTAATGGAACGAGCATGTCAGTCAGTTTATCCCACTATTCATTAAAATAGTTTTCATTTATCGACCACTGTAGATTTTAGTTTTAATATTTTATTTATTTAAAATGTGTGCCCTTTCAAGCTCACAGTTTTAACTGCATACTTTACGTACATTTTGTGTCAATTTATGTAAATGGTTTCTTTGAACAATGGTGAAACTAAATGTAGGAAAAAAATAATAATTGAAATGATAGGAGTAGGATCATTGATGATTATAAGTTGTAATTTTATGTATTAAGAAATGATTTAAAATTGAAAAAAGTATGTTTTTCAACATAGGTACAACTAACTACTAGCAGACAGGAAATTAGGATTAATTTCAACCGATATATTGTTTACAATATATATGTATTTAGATCTTAAATTACCTTGTATATTGATACGTTATATTTAAAAAAATATTAATAAAAGATTTGTTTATTTTAACAGAACAGCATTTTGTCAGTTTAGTTTTAGATTTTAAGAATTATTTAACGGTGGGCTTATCCGTAATTGGTGCGAAACAATCGAATGAATAAATTCGTAATAAAACGATAAATAAATCTTATAAAGGTCTCATGATCAACTAAATCATCTATTTTAGAAGCTGTCGAGCACCCAAGATACTAAGTCAGCAGCAATTTAAGGTTTGTTACCACTCAACAGTAGAGAAAATAGTAGTCCCACATCTCATATAATTTTTTTAGGTTTTGAACTTAGCTGAAGAATAGATCGTTAAAATTCATCAGATACGTACTGGATAAAATGAAAAATTTGTCACTCATACTTCTTCAGTGGCTTAAATCTTCGTTCATGTGCTGCCAACAGGACTGGACAGTTTTCTTAAGAACGCTGGAAATTGAACGAAACCTAAATATTAAAAAAAAAAGACATCTGTCATATTCTTCTTTCATGGCCACACATAATTAATTTCAGAAAACAAGATATATACATTTTCTAAAGATAAACAATTTTTTTAGGTGTATCCCATATATATTATAGTCAACTATTCAGTCCTTTCCACTCACGTTAACGCTATATTATAACACTACCGTTAAATATCTTCATATATTATATATAAAACATTATTATAACATAAACAGCGATTATCGGCGCAACGCTCAATTGGAAATTGCAATTCGGGATTACCTGGAAGCACCAAGTTACAAGCCAACAAAGGAGCAAGTGACGCGCAGAAGCGGTAAACGATAAAATTGCAATTTGCTTTATTAATTATTGGCCGTAAGTTTTTCCGTTTGCTAAAATTAGACAGAAAAAGTATAAAGAAAAGTTTGTGAAAAATTGTGAAAAAGAAGCTAATGACGGCTAAATAGCTAGCAGCGGCAAACCTCACAGTACGGCGGCAGTGGCGTTTACAAACATTTTACCATTTCGTTATCGCAAAATAACAAAAATGTATTAAAAGCTAAATGGCTTTTAAGGTTATGAGACTGACAACAAGCCCACTAAAATCTCCCAAAATGCCACAAAGTCCACGCTCTAAAGGCAAAAATCGTCTGTTTCGGGGTAATACACAGATTAAACAAAATTTATTTGCTTGAGTAATTTCTGTGATTCTCTTCTTAGGCTTTTCCTACGTGACCCCAAGAATCGCTAAATCTTCAAATGAAGACAACCAAAGCTGGCCTAATTTGACCAACGTCATTCAAAATGCGCCATATGTAAGTATTTAATTAGTTGGTTGGAGCTTGGAGCACATCGAATTACTTGAAAATAATTTATTTTTTGCTTGCGTAGGATTCTCCGTTTCACGCCAAATACAAGTTAAGAAATGGCTGTGAGTTAAACAATGGAGCATTTTCGATATGCTTGCGTTGCGTGAACAAGTTGACAAATGAAGAGTTCGCTGTTAAGGTGATACCAGCCAATCAAGTAGACATCAATGAAATCAACATGCTGAAGCTCTGCCAGGGACATCCCAATATTGTTCGATTTGTCGAACATATGTATGACATCAAATTTACATACATAGTTACCGAACTTCTGGATGGAGGAGAGCTTTTTGATCGTATAGATCAACAAGTTTTCGACGAACAAGAGAGTCGAGTATACTTTAAGCAAATTGTCGAAGCTGTTTCACACATCCACAGCAAGAACGTAATTCATCGAGATCTTAAGCCGGAAAATGTCATGTTTGTGGACAAAAATTCACAAATGTTAAAAGTAATTGATTTCGGATTCTGCGCGCTATCGAACAAATTGCATCAAGCAAAGGCGGCATACACTCTTGATTACGCAGCTCATGAGGCACTGCTTTCTGACTGCAGACACGTAACAACAGCCACTGATATGTATGCGTTGGGTATTATCCTGCATGTCCTGTTGTGTCGGCGCAAACCTGACAAAACTAAAACTGGCGTAAAATTTACGGATTCGCATTGGTTGAAGCTAAGTATTGAGCTTCGCAATTTGATTACAGGTCTTCTTAAAGAAAAACCATCAGAACGGCTCACTATAGATCAGGTGAAAAATCACCCATGGTACATTCAAACAGGCAATCCACCATATGATCTTGCGATTGAGTCGCAGCCAGTCGGTGAAGAAAAAGAAGACAATGCCGAACAGACAAACAACAGCCAAGTAAGCGATAGTGAACTCGCAAACAATGATAAAACTAAGCCTAAACTAGTGCGGACAACAAGGGATGTTGCTAAGAAAAAAGTGCCTATCCCCAGCAATGGAAAAAAGCGCGGCAGAAAACCAAAACAGCCTGCTGTAGAAACATCATCCATAGATCTTAGAAATGTTAACCTTAGAGTTGCAGAACGAACTTGCGATCGCCAATTCGCTACTGAAGGCGAAGACCTAATTGGCTTTGATGAGGAAACTCGAAACTCTACGTCAGATATTGAGGCGTCACCCGTCTTGACCGCACCAGTTTTTATAATTTCAGCGGAGGTATCTGAAACACTTCCTAGAAATGGCAAGAAACGAGGTCGAAAACCAAAACAGGTTGCTGTTGAAAAGCCTAAGAATGACAACCCCAGAAATATTGAACAAACTTGCGATCGTCAATTCGCTAATGAAGGAGAAAAAATAATTGGCTTTGATGAGGAGACTGGAAAAGCTTTGTCCTCTACTCCTGAAGTGTCATGCCTGTATTATGCACGTCCAGGAACATCTTCAGGTCTCGAGGCGTCACCGCCCTGTACCGTACCAGCTGTGATAGCTTCAGAGGAGGTCACTGAAACAATCCCCAGCAATGAAAATAAGCGGGACAGAAAGCAGGCTGCTGTTGAAATATCGGCCACAGAACTTGAAAATGTAAACATCCGAATTGCAGAGCAAACTTGCGATCGTGAATTCGCCAATGAAGATGAAATATTTATTGGCTTTGATGAGCAAACGCGAGACAGTTTTGTTTTTTCAACTCCTGAAATGTCATGCCTGATTAACGAACGTCCAGGAACATCAACAGATATTGAGGCGACACCAGTCTTCTCCGCAACCGTTTTAATGGCTTCAGAGGAGGCAACTGAAACAATCCCCTGCAATGGGAAAAAGTGTGGCAAAAATCCAAAACAGGCTGCTGTCGAAATATCACCCACAGATCTCGAAAATGTAAACATCAGAATTGCAGAGCAAACTTGCGACCGTCATTTCGCTAATGAAGATGAAATATTTATTGGCTTTGATGAGCAAACGCTAGACAGTTTTGTTTTTTCAACTCCTGAAATGTCATGCCTAATTAACGAACGTCCAGGAACATCAACAGATCTTGAGACGTCAGCGGTCATTACCGTACCAGATATGATAGCTTCAGGGGAGGTCACCATCCCCATTAAGGCAAAGAAGCGTGGCAGAAGACCAAAGCAGGTTGTTGCTGAAATACATACTAAAAAGCCAAAACAAAATTAAGTATGAGATTTACACGTCTTAAGGTGCAGCGCGATGATGTCGATGTTAAATGTCTCTTTTAAAATTGATTACTGAAAACGTACAAATGCACGCTAAAATTTCACTTTTCTTTGCATAAACACATACACATCTCACAAGTGCCTTGCTTAAGGAGTGTATAAAATCATAATAGATTCTTATTCTTAACTTAAGTTAAATTTTCTTGCAAAACGATTAGTCGACAAGAGCGATTAAATCGTTTTTTTTTTTTTGCTTGAAGCTGCAATCTTATTTTATACCAAAAAGTATTTAACTCTTCAAACAATTTGCTTGTTTGATAATTTCTGAGTTAACTATCGGTCTTGTTTAAAATACTAATTTTTTCCAGTATTTGTGTTCATAGCATTTATTGTTTAAGTTCCTAGACTTAAAAAAAAACATTTCCAACTAATCAATGACTAAAAGCATTTGTACAAAGAAGTGGTTGAATTAAATTCCAAAAACAGGACATGAAAAGTCTCAGCAAAGATCTCCCTAGATTCAGAAATATATGAATTTGTATCCAAACTAAACAGACCATAATCCCACCATCCAATTTAAAATTATATTTTCAATAATTGTATAGTATAAGAATTAATGAACACACAACACATATGTAATAAATAGGATTTAAATGTTTTAATCATTTGAAATGATTAAAGTTAACAATAATACCTTAGATGTTAGACATAGTAATATTCGTGTATATGTGAATAATTACTGAAACCATACATGTGTAATAAGAAAATGTGTCACAGCAAACGCAGAAAATTGATGCTTAAAAAGTTTTTGAAACGTACGGTTTCTAAGAAACGTGTTTATATTCTTGTTTATTTACTAGTTGCTCAATTGGCAAAAGAAACATTTTCTCGTATCCTTTTCAAAAACTTTTTTTTAATGTAACCATAATAAAGCTTTCTGTAAAAAAAGAAATACGAGTAAGTATTTTATCTTGATATATGTAAAAAAAAATGAAAATAAATGTTTTTATATAAAGCCAGACTGTTTTCAATATACTAACCATCCAATCTTGTCCTGGAAAAAAAAATCTCCATTTAACTAATTATTAGTATTGAACCTAAATATCAAAGAGATACGGTCACAAGCCGAAGCCAGGATAAGTCATATTATTCTCATTTGTTAATTTAATCTGCCTCAAATTTAAGCTACAAAAATTATCTCCCTAAACAAAAATTAGAGCTAAACTTATTGTTTTGAAGTCGAGCAAGAAAATATCGTTTTCGATTGTTATGAGACACTCACACTATTCAATGTTTTTCAATTATAATTGTGGTCCCAGAATTCCTTAACTATTCTGTTATAGCAGTAATAAACAAAAAAGAATCCTTAACACTTGGAAACAGATTTTTGACAAATTAGGGGTTTAAACTTGCAACACATCCTAACTACAACAAAACAACACATTGATTTAACACAAAACCACTTTTACGAAATGAAACGGATTCCTTTTATTGGTGGTACGAAAACAACGTTCGTTCCATCACGTAGCTTTAATTTTTACACATTTTTTTGTCTAAAAATTTAGAAGAAAAATCCAAGGATCTTTCCTCCCAGATGTTTTCGTCGGGCCTCTTCATGATCCATGATACCGCCGCTGGTGGTCAACACCACGTAGCCAAACTGACGGGACGGCAACAGATTGTTTGTCCACTTCTCAATGTCGTTGATGGGTACATCGAAACGGGGCGAGATGACGCCACATTTGTTGAGTCGGCCGGTCAGATTGACAACAATTTTGCCGGATCTGTGATCATCGACGATCTCAAATTCGCCAATGTAGCCGTGCTTCATCATCACTGTCAGGAATTTGACAATGACTTTTGAGCAGGGACGCAGCAGCACTTGACGCTTGCCGCGCTTCTCGGCATTGTTGATGCACTTGAGTGCGTCCGCTAAAACGTTCATTCGCACCATGGCTAAAATGTAAATACATAATTAGTGAACAGTTTTCGGAACAAAGTGGGTGACAAAAATTGGTCAAACTGCGTGCAGAAATGTTTTGACGTTTCGGCTGTAATTTATTGAGGTTATGCGTCTGACAACAAGCTCTGTATTTTCTCTGAAGATGCCGGAAACCTGTGTGGTCAATAGAAGTCTAACTGGCCAGCACTGTCGCCGGAGCAACCCACCACATCTTCTTTATTGAACGTCTCCTGGGCTGGCAGCAAACAAAAGTTTCGACAACATAACCTCGGACTAAAAGTCAACTATTGCACTTTTTTAGTCAAAATCATGGATAATTTTTACAGATTCGACATCATTACACTCTCACACGCCATTACAATCAATTTTAGTTAAAATTAGGCACAGATGGTCCGTAGATTACCTTAGATTTTTATTTATATTTCTCGGTCACAAGCGACACCGAAAGGAACGCAAACGGGAAAGGAAGTTGAATTTTTTTTGGGTTGCCACAGCTGAAAATTTGATACAATGAATGACAGCCAAATGTCAAATGAAATGTCAAGGTTACATTTAATACAATAGATGGCGCCATAGTAATTAAAATGATTTAAAAAACGGATAATTTTCAATTTAAAATTAATATTTGTACTCTTAAATCACTTATAAAAAATAAAATAAAAATAAATTAGTGTTTAATTCTCATTATCTAAGCTCTGATTTTTAATTCCATAAATCTTAAGCTGCAATATAAGATTGCCAAACTTTTCCCGCAATTTGTCTATGCGCTTTCTATAAATGAACTTTGTTGACAGAGAAAAAGGATGTGTTAAATTAATC
>JANSTS010013045.1:3511-17077 GCA_026546915.1 Sylvicola fuscatus
TTTTCAGTTACAATTGGTGTGCTTGTTTCCGAGATATTCGTTTTTCAAACGAACAGACATTTTATCTAGAACACTTTTTTGGGGTGTCAAAACATGTTTCTGCATCATTAAATTTTTGTCAAAAAAATGTAGGATCACAAAATTACATATGTATAAGTATTATCACTTCTTCGTTTTTATTTGTATAAAAAACAACGGCGGATATATGTTACAAGGCCAATAAATTGTAACTTTAAAATAACTATCAGCAATGTCTAAAATTTGCGGGCAAATTGCAATTAAGTATTTCTTGTGCAGCCATACCTCATTCTAAACACTAAACCACACTTCATGATAAATGACTTTTTATTTACATTTCTCGCAGTCGTGCAGAACACAGCAAAGTCGTTTTCTTCTTGCGCTTATACCGAAAAGGCGATATCATAAATTTAAAACTTAACGACGCATTAGTTTACCAAAGAAGAGGAGCAACTACACGACGCGACGCGACGCCACGCTAGTCCCTAATGACACAACGTCAAACTAATTCCGATGGTGGATTGTAAAAAAATACATTTTATGTATATGCACATCCTGCCAACTTCCAAATTGTATGTGAAGTAATTTAAGCCAAATGGCCACAGAGATTCTTCCACAAAACTCCAACTCGGAAATGTGCAAAATTTAACTTAAATATTATGTGGCTGGCCGGAAAAATTTACACACAGCCGGATCTAATTACTAATTCTATATGGTAAGCATGTAATTAAAACTATATAACTTGCATGCAGATTCGCCGCTGCAGCTGCATTCCTGTGTTGACAATAAAATTTGCTTTTAGTTTCCGCACAGGTTTTTAAAACTCGCGGCTGCATATTTAATTGGATTTGGCGTGGAACAGCGACTTAACATTGACACAATTAATTTAATCTGCACGATGAGCATTGTATGTGCATTGTGCACTGTACTGTCCAGTCTGCAGATACTTTGTATTTAGCAGGTATACAGTACACTACTTGCATACGTGTTTTCTCGAAAGCATTGTTGATTGTGCAAGCGCGAAATGCCGTTCATACAACATACTTGCGTCCCGCATGTTATATGGATACGAGGCGATTGAGCTTCGGCTGGCGGATATTGCAATGTTCGCATCACGTATGTTATGTTATGTATGAAATTGTCACCGCTTCAATCGAAATTAGCCACCCAAATCGTTTCGGCGCGCAGGTAGGTAAACTTTCAGCATAATTGTGTGTGATGGCGATTTTTTAAGCGCTACTCTATATGCATATGGTGCGGAGGTGCGTGGAGATTTGCGTGCTAACCGCCATGTACTATCGTGTTAAAACCGATCCCAGATAGACATATCATATTTCTGAACTACTCGTGTGTGTGTTACCTTTGGTTGGCCAGGAAATTATAAACATGCACGCCATTGCATTTAGAGGTAATAGGCTTAAGAATATAACACAAATTTAATGAAATGCTGTCCAATAAAATTGTTATACATGCGCATGTACTTAATGTGTTACGTGTCTAGCGGTTTATTCACACCTTTTTAACATTCACGTAAACATATTTAAATGATAAAGAGGAAAATGCAGCTTGGGAAGGTAGAACATGTGATCGGATGAAGTATGAAGCTGAATTGCGATTTTGTTAGAATTGGCGACGGTCTCACACCGTCCAGGTGCTTATTGGCATTTGGATCATGTCACACAATTTGTGCGCCATTCTCATATAACATAATGACAGTCATCATTTGGATTCCCCGATCCGCTGAACCGTTGATTACTCACACGTTTGTCGACTGCAACGATTGAGGCTAACACCCTGGTTGGGGATATAGTTTCGCTGTAGCTCAAGTATAATTTTCTGTGAATCGCTCTACCCTTGGACTGGATCCACTTACTTTATGTATTCCATAAGTTTTCCACACAAAAACGTCTCAATGTTCTGCTTTTCTTGGTATTAAAAATCATTACTGAGCACACCACAAAGGAGGTTATATTTCTTGAGCATACAATGTAATGCCAACCATTTCATATATCTGTGTTATGTGACTTTTTCTTCTCGACGTAGTTGGCAGTTGGCATACACGCGCAGACACTGAACTGAAACATCAACAGCTCCATAACAAATGGAATTGTCTCAGTTTTCCATATATGTTTGCTACATAAATTATAATGTTACCATTGGCTTCTACAGTGCAGTCATCCAAATAGTGAAATAGAATTGTACAGGAAGAAATACTGAAACAAGCAAAGCGACTTCACCTTATATTGTAGTAAAAGCGAGCTAAAAGCGCGACTGTGGAAGGAAGGGTGGCCAGGGTGGGGTGGAACTAAAATAAGTGAAGCACGGAAGCGCAATCTGGCAAAGCACTGAGTAAGTTCAAAGGCTTCATTGGCTATGATGTCGTATCTAATTCAGTGTCGTACCCGCATCGATGCAGCGTGCCCATAATAACTTATTGTTAATTATATGCTTTTCTTTTCCTTTACAACCCAATTCATTCAATCTTTGTGTGCGCACAAATGAGCAATTTGAAAGTAAAAAATAATGCTTTGTGAAGCGCAAACGCAGATATTTGCGAACGCGTATTTAAGCAGCACAAAAACTAATTCCCCGGCACATATGTAGCCAACAATGCAAATTAAATATGATTTCACATTCAATTGAAACCTTTAGTTGGGTCCAGCTTATGCTGCACCCAAAAATTGTTGTTTCATCGTCACTCAAATGGAATGGTTTCTGTTAAATGCATTTTTCTCATTGGTAATCACATCGAAAAAAGCGATTGCAAGCAAATACCTTGATTCATTGATTCATTTCATTTCCAAACTATTTATGGTCGCTTCTACGATAAAAATAAATCCCTACATAGGAATACAATAATGATAGATCTGACCCTTTTCAAGCCTTATGTTGGGCCAAGCACCGAGATTTATGTTGCAGATAATTTCAAATCAGTTTACCTCAAACGATATAAGGAACTGAATTATGGTCACTTTTATGTTGCTCCTCGTATTAATCTACGTTCGCTTCAATATGTAACTACGACGCCCATTTCATAATCCACAGGCAGAGGGGTGTCTCGTCTCGCAATAAAAAAGAAACCTCGTTTTCTTGATTGTTTATATAGTGATTGGTGTCCAAATTCAGTTGCCGACACTCGACATGTGCCGCATCCACATATGTATCATGTTGCAGTCAGTGTCGCAGAGCGGTAAACAGGCCAAGACAATGATGTGCACAACCAGAAGAACCTCAATCATATTACACATATCGCATATGCTGTATAGCCAGCCCCTCAGGGGATCATCGGACCTCAATCAAAAGAGCCGTTGGAGATTTACACAGAGACGCATTTCTATGCATATTCAAATGTTATTGTTCAATGTCCTTTATGCGCATTCAGTAATCATTTGTAGCTTATGTTTAGAATGTGGTTGAAAATGAAAATAAATGGTGCTTTGGAACGAATTAGTCCTGAAGATGGGGAATTTATGTTATACGAGTGGGGATTATCTAAAAGAGTTGACGTTCATGTTGTACAAACATATATGGTAATTGGGAACTTGCTTCGTATATTAATTGTTACTTGTTTTGCAGCAAACATTTACATGTTTAAGTTAAATAATTCAAGAGATTCTTATCCAAATATGATATAAAGTTTAAGATCCTAATTTTAACAATAAAGTTTAAATTTCAAAAGGGTTCCCATCATTTTTAGTAAAGAATTTTTTCATAAAATGAATTAATTAAAGTTCGTCGGCTAGATCAATAGATTGGATGCGAAAATTGAGTTGTTTGAGAAAAATTAAGTTAATTCAAAAAATAATTAAGTAAACAATTTCAGAAATTTAAGATTTGTATTTTACCCCTTCTTTTATAATTAAAACTAGTTTTTATTATTCTTGCACATCGACTAACGTCATTATGCATACTTGAAAAGAAAATATTGAAACGAACTGGCAAGTTACAAATAAACGAAGAGAACTGTGGCACAATGTGATAATAAGTCCACGGAACCATGGTCATCTGTCAAAAACACGTTGCACTTTTTACATGTGCAGCCAGATTAATTTATTGAACCATGCATGTGGAAATTTGCTGTGCAAACTGGGACAAAGCTGGGGGATTCAACAAAAGATAATTTTAATTGTAAATAAACCGGATGGCCTGCATAATACTGACGATAGCTTGTATTTTCCTCTAAGATTATTATATTTCAGGGACAAATATAGAAGTCGCTTTCGAAAAATGAAAATGAAAATGAGCATGAATACAAACCTCGACTGAGGGAATTTAAAGAGACAAACAATGGAAAATGGCATCCCCTTTTCAAATGATCCGGTGTACACACGAACGTCCTTGTGCATGCTTCTGTCTGTGACTTTAAAGGATTTGCTACGGCTTCAATTACATTATACGGCGAACTTTGTATGATGCTAAATTTATTGCCAGCCATATTTTACGGCTGTAGCTTGACAGAAACGTTATTATACATTTTATCATTATCTTAGCTTAATTCATCTCATGAGCGTACGACCTACTCGAATTGTTACAATTAACTTTGATACGGATCACAGTCAGTACCCACTGGTTGGGTTTATCGCCCTAATAACATGGCAAATTTAATTAAATAGATTTAATGTGTATTTTGCGAAAATTTAAATCAGCAAGCATAACGCCGCACTTGCCCAAAATGTTTGAACCATGCGTTATATGTTATCGTGATGAGAATTTTCGCATATGTTACGCGAATAGAGAAACAACATCAAAGGGGCGACTCATTTTCTCTGAAGCCATCTCGGGTGACTCAAAACAAACATTGCATTAAGATAACAGAAATGGTAAAAAACGAAGGAAGGCAGCAAATAACAACTTTAATTTAACTGTGCAAATGTGAAGAATATGAGCATACTCATTACTCAGAATTCATTGAAGTGTCGCATCATATGTGTGGTTACTGTGCGGTTGCAGCACTACTCAACATGCATCGTTTGTATTTTCATTTTAATTAGCATCCCTCCTCAGAGGCCGACTTGAAACGGTTCTATTGGGAAAATTAAAAGGTCGAGGTGCTTTAGATGAATTGAGCGTACTACCCATAGGGAAAATGATAACAGTTGAAGATGGGGGACGACCTTCTAGAATCCAGTCAGATAGGGTGCACGGTGGTGGCATTATTGTATGATCTTGGCATTTATCTAGGGTTTCTTATTAAAATTTATGCCGAAACACAAACTTGTGCAGTCCTGCTTTCAGTCCATGTATATCCGAGTAGTATCTGGTTCGAATATTCATTTTAATTTTTCCTCTGCTTGTGGCATTGGCGCTGTTTGCATATGCATAGAATAACGAGCACTGCAACTCAACATGGGAAACATGATAACCCTTTTTGTTCCACCAATCGACTGGGTATGCAGTCGCACGGGTCCACTTTAATATATCTCCGGCTACTATGATTGCAATAATGCGCCTGAGTATTCAATGCACGCGGCCAGGAAAACCCAAATGGCATAAAGAGATGCTGTGCACGAACGAGGAAGATATTGGGGCGCGACCAGTGCACCACGAGTGCATAATATTATGTGTGCCGCGTCGCGTTGCCTCGTACTCACCAAACATGCGGTGATGGTATGGTGAGGAGTCAGAAGACGCGGCAGTAAGAAAGAGGAGAATGCGCGCACACAATGCACCATTGCATACGGGCACGAAAAGACGGGTGTGGGGGGGGGGAGGCAATCTGATCTTTAAATCTCCCGATTGAATTGCCGTGGTTTTCTATTACGTTTTGCTTTTCATTACTCCTCCGTTTCATATGTTTCTTATCATTTCCTTCCTTTAGTCGGTTACTTCTTTGCTGTCGTTTTTTTTTCTGCATTTCTTTTTTTTTTTGCCTAAGCCCGTACCAGCAATCTGTGTTTCAGCATGCGCGATTCAGCAATTCAGATTTCAGTTTATCCTTACGCCCAGGCCCCAGAGGCTTTCCCCGGTTCAGCTTCAGCTCAATGTATTCTTACTTTTTCTTTAAGTCTGTGCAGCATTCAAGCGGAATGTTAAAAATGGGTTATTAATGATACGATTTTGAGTGCAGCTCTCAGAAGATGGTGGAAATATGAAAAAGTTATTAGTCTGGGACGAAGTTTGTGGCGCAGTGTCTGAACTCGGAGGGAATACCCGCGTGCATGTGAATGTGTGTATTTTGTATACAATGGAGAGTGAGTTTTGAATTCAGTGAATGGGAAAAAGTTTTTGGCTTTTGTAGCAAATTTTTCTTTGCCATAGATTGCTTGTTTAGCGCATGAATGGCGATGTATGGTGTACACGAGGGCAAACATCATGGAAATATACTGATGATAGGGGAAAACTTTCATTGAAATCATAATTTCATGTCAAGTGGAAGCTTCGACTACTATGCTCAGCTTAAGTGTGTGTACGCGTGATGCTGCGGGGATTTCTGCATTAGACATGTGGGCATGCAGTGTCGATCAAAGTTCATTATAAACAGGAAATTGAGATAGCGACGAGCGCTGGAGGAGTAAGAGGAAGAGGGGTTCTTTTTTTACGGGATTAGTCAACTTTTCACGAATTCGGACAGAACAATGAAAAATTAATCAGCAATTTCCGGATTAAAACGGAAATATTCCACTTATGTACGGTGTTCTGCATCGTACAGTTTAAATGGAAGTACGAGAAGATTGTGCCAAACGAGCGTGCCTGTAACGATTCAATCCGCATTGAGCCAAATCCAATAATTGCTGTTTTATGTTTGGCATACTTAAAAATACCATCCATCCACATTATGCACCCTCTGGAGTCTGTACTGAACCGTCTATACCATTTGCAGCATAGTTGTATATGCCAGCAAAGCCCTAAGGGACCAAAGAGCAATACAATTAACTTGCAAATGGATGGAAAAGAATTACTAAATGATGTTTTCTTCCTTCAATGGGAAATTAAATGAAATCGGCTTAAGAAAGTAATAATTATAATTTATAACGAACAGCCGAATGAAAACTTTTACGGATCCTTAATGCTGGCTGTTGAAATTGAAAAACAAAAAACCAAGTTAATTAGATTTGAGGAACGGAGGATCATAGAGGTTAACGGCGCGTCCAGCACAATTTAACATTTACACTTATTTTTCTTTCCATAGGGCATCTTCAAATTATATGGTGTGTTACGAATTCGAGCGTGTCAGAAGCGGACTTTGATTTATTTTCGTAAGTTCGTTTCATTCAGCTGGCTGAAGAGGGACGTCAGCAGCAGCCCAAAATCGATATTATGCAAAGTTGTACCGTGAGAGTTGCGACTTGCGAGCTGGCGAGATTGGCGCTGGGCGTAATTTATCGATGGTCCGTGCAGAATCGGAAATGTAGTATTAAGAGTCGTTAAATTTAAATTAGACTTCAAATTGTAGTTTATGTTTCACCGTTAAGTAATTATTCATTTAGGTCATGCGTTCGCTCAAAGTTAACACCCTTTGCAGACAACATGAATGCTCAAAATGTGTTTGTAATCTTCTTCTTTAAATTAGCATACCAGTTTTTGAAATTTATTGATCTAAAAATTTGTATCAAATAAATGCCATAACTTGTTTTGTAAATTTGTGTCCTAGTTTTTTAAAAAACACCCTTCCACTAATTTTAATCCATTGTTAAATAAAAGGAATGTTATATGAAAACCCATATTAAAAATTACCATCACAAATACTAATCCCAAATTAAAACAATTCTCATTTGTAGCGCTTTTGTATAATAATTGCATTATTAATATGGGGATCAAAAAAATGGAAAAAAAACTATATACATAAATCAAGGAAGCGCCGCCCTAGCCAAGCCAAAGCGAATGATAAAATAGCGAATTTGAAATGCCAAAATGTTGGGCCCACCCTCTTCCACCCCCAGCCCATACACATTTTGTTTGTTTATGGCTTATAGATGTGCAAGCAGGGTTGTTTGTTGGAAAATAATTATTGCCAGCTAGCACTGAGGCAGCCATTGTAAACGTTGGTAGGGAAAATACAATTTATTATTTTGAATTGCAAACGCTTCCAAACTTTAGCGCGTTTTTATTAAATTATTAATACACGAAATGCAATTCTTTGCATAACTTAGCCGTCGCATTGCATTACAATGGTGTCAATAGATGACCCAACCGAACCCTTTTGAGTCTACAGTATGCCACAAAAGATTTGCACATGAATAAATTGCATTATACCCGTTTACCTACGAGCTCATCTTTCCCATGCTCGCCACATAAATCTGCATATCTACAATGTGTACTCGTCTACGGTATACGGCATGAATACCTAACGAAAAACGATTTTTCTCCTGGTTTCCTCCTCACCATTCAGCAGTTTCTCAAGTGTGTACGGCAGTGAGCGTCAGCATATGCGGCAGTTTAATTAAAGCAGTTTTAAATTACTTGACTTTAATTGAGTTCGTCTGCTTTATGAAGTGCATCGTTAAAGTCGATTGCCCGTTCCCCACGGTCGAGCATTTTCGAGTTAGCTCTCCTCACAGCCCCATATAGCCATATTCAATTGCCATCAGAAAAGTTGAACACAGTTTGGGGCATTTCAGCCGTGTAATGGCACATGAACCACATCAACAATAACAACAACAACAACAACAACAACAACCACCAAGCAAAAATATGTGCTACATCTCGAATAAAATGCTGACGACAGCGTTGTGGCGCCGAAATTTCGCAGATACGCCAGCAACTTTGGAATTCCACAAAACTGCTTATTGTTCAGAAAATGTAAATCGATTAGCAGAGTGCACCATAATAATATAATGTCTGACGCATGCACAAGTTTATGTATGTTGGGGGGCATGTAGATTGAAATGTTTATGCTGTTAAAAGTGCATTAACATTGAGCTACAACGAGCAATAAAGTACAATTATCAATTGCATTGTGTTGTTTCCGAAACGGTTGGAAGTTTCAATTTATTGAAAAAGTCATAAAGTGACACAAAAATGATGGAGAGGCTTTCGAAAGGCACGTTATGCTGCAGTGAGCATGCACTACCCATGTAGGGAAGAAGCTCAACTACGTGTTTCTGGGTACCAATTATTAACCGTACACGTATGGTATGAGCTGCCACCGGAGACAAAAACACTTTATATGTGCGTTACTTCAAGAGAATTTCATTCAATTATCAAAACAAAACGGCTACAATTCATTCACTTTCCATTCACACGAGACGGGCAAAGGCGAAGCCCAACGATGAATAGCTCACGTATTCCGGGCAACATGAATACTGGCATAATCTAACTACAATTTAAAGTGCAAAGTATAAGGAAAAGAGTCTATAGTTCTCGTACACAATGCGTTTTTATTGTAATCAGTAAGCTGACTGTTGAGTTTTATTTTATTTTTTATTTTTTTTGTTAAATAACTGCAGAAATTGGTTGCAGTTGAGGCTTAGCCTCTCGTATAACTGCGGGCAGCCCAAAAAATTATTCTATGTACTCTGTATACACTATTTATAATTAGACGAGGAACAATTGGGCCATTCTGCACTCTGCATCCAAGCAAAAGAGTCTTGAAAACGGTTGACGGTCATGCCAAACATCTAAGGATAATTTACACTTTAAATGGTGCATAGCTGGAGGGCCAGACTACCAGAAATGGAGAATACTCGTACATAATGTACAAAGAACAATGTGATTGTTGAAAGGTTTCGCAAAAGCATTTTCATGGGATTTCCCTTTGTGCGAAATTACGCTGCAGAAATTAACTTTACGGTTAGGGTAAGGTACATTTTTAAGCAAAATTAATTAAAAGCAATTAATTTGGTTAAGGGAAGAAAGTTTGTTGCGAAAATGTTCAATCCTTCCTATCTTAGTTGTACATACCTAAAATCATGATTTAGACAGCATGGTTTCATAAAATTACAATTGTATTGCACATTTATCCTTAACCAAAATATGCAGATTTCAAATATTTAATTATTTTTCAAACGTGTCGGAAACATCTCAGTTGATATAAACATTTTAATTGTTAGAAATACTACAAACAATTCAATTTTCTATATATTATTCTGTCTGAACGCCTTCAGTTAGTTTCTGTTTTGCCTTTGTACAAGACGAAACGATCTCAACTTGTGTTTATCTAAACATAAAATTATAATGTTTATGTAAAGTCGTCTCCCCATTTCTTATACGAACGTTTATTCAGTAACAAACTACAAACTGGCAATATCCACACAATTGCTATGTGACGAAACTTGTTAAATGAAATTTTCTCAATAGATAATTAGGAACTTAGTTTGAATCAAGAAAATGAAGTTTTATTCCATGGACGTGATTGAATTTCAAATTGCGATACTTATCTCCATTTTTCAGTCCTAAATGATCTTAATCAATTTTTATTAGATACTTTAAGCCTTAAGGCCATTAAGTTTGTCTATACATTTCTGAGGCCATTTGATCGATACGTTACTTATGGCATCCGTTTAATGGATTAAATTGCATCACGAGGTGAAATTACGATTTCGTGGATTTTTTCCTAAGATTATGGAGCTTTGCTTACTGAGAACTAAAATTAAATGCTATGATAGGCCGTGGTTTAATTGCTTTATACTGCAGATAAGTAAACTATTGAATTTTCATTACAGCAATAAACTGTTACCGAATTCGCTTTCTTTAAGATACCACAATTTTATATTGAAGATTTATTTTTTTTGTTTTTCTAATTTGGGACAACTTTATACTTATCTTTAGTTATAATAAAACCATACTTGTTTTGTTACAATTGTATGTTGGGAGCAAAATTTCGTATATGAAAGGGAAAGAAATTCAAAACATTCTTTTTTTTTGATTCATATATTTATGCAATCGTAATTATGTAGCATGCTTATCTCAACAATAAATTGAAACCAAAAGACAACAATTTTGCAAAGAAGAAAATCAAATTGGAACATGTACAACTCTTGAATGTTGCGCTGAACATGATCCAAACTCTGCAGAGAGTTGAAACCGCCGAACATTGATTTCAAATGTATGATTTCAAATGTATGATTTCAAATTGAAAATCTATCTGCACCACAGAACAATTTGATTAATTCCGTTAAAAACATCTTCAGAGAAGAGTTTGTGTAGCTTCGTGCGGCAAAGCACAGAAACCATAAAATCGATTTGAAATTTTGTACTGAATTAGAGCAGCTTTTCTTAGAAATCTCACATCTCGAATGAGGAAAGGGTGAGAATGTTCTTCAAATATATAAATCATATTAGCTGGCAGGCGTGAGGCGGCCGCTCAAGCGATTTTGATGGAAATAAATGCCGGAAGCTGCGATAATGCCAAGCTATTGCCATTCCGAGGCCATAACGTACATATATGTTATGAACATGTGTGTATGCGTGAGTGCGATAGAATGCTCGGGCTATATGTGCCTCCCCCGGCCACGCAACTCAGGAGTCAGCGTTATAGAATTGAGTTTGTCTAATAATTTAAGATGGAACATTTTGAACAGCACAAAAGTTATTTCCCCATTTGAACAATCTGTTCATTTTTCAAAAAAAAAAAAACATAAAAATAAAAAAACGTAACAAACAAAAAAGAACAATATACTCGCAATCCATTGAACGAAATAGGGCAAAAGACATGACGCTCGTAAATTATAAAACCAATATTGAAAAGGACAATCAAATCGATATGTTATGCGAGCATTTCCACGTCCATATGTGTATTATAGGTACAACAAACAAAGATGGGTATCGATCAATGGCTCTGACTTCGCATTGTCTTTTCAACGTTTCATTGCATCCATGTAGCCAGCTCCTCGAGTCGCACTGAAGGGCGCTCCAGCACACGTAAAATACGTACCTTTACGAATTGTTTAGTAATGCAATGTAATAAGTACATGTATGAAAGTAGATTCTACATATATACACGTCCTGCATGTGCGCCGCAGTGTACGTGAGGCGAAAATATGTGCACACACGTATGGAGAATACGATTACATTATCTCTGCTCGATTACTTTACTTCAATAACCCCATCAGCTTCCATATGGGACAAAGTGATGGTGCTTGAAATTGGAATTGTTGTTCTCGTGCATACGCAGCAATTTGGGTTGTTAAGTTTGGGGTTCGTTAATGCGTCCCAGTTACTCAAGTCTTCCAAACTGAATGTAATGCTCAGTCATTATGTTGCACTGCGTTTTTTTTTTGGCTAAATGCAGACGCAATTTTAAATTTACCTTTTTATCTGTGCAGCTCTTTCAAGATTACAGACTCTGTGTACTTTGCAAGGCCCATCTGCCAAAGAGTCAAGTAAATACATACTGCAAGTCGCACGTGTGTCATGCAATTTACATGAATTCGCGTATGTCGCTGCATGGAAATGTTGTACATGTTCATTTTATGCTAGAGGGTCCTCAACACTGCAATTATTTCAGGCACATTTAGACGTAACACGCGGCTCTGATGTTGATTATTGCATTTAATCGATGCAATGTGGAGCTTGTCATGTTGCAACGATGGTCGTTTTTGCGCAAACTGGCCAGCAGAGCTTGACACATTAAGCGACATATGAATTTTTCTTTACATTGTTGCACTGAACTTTGTTTTTGCAGTTAAAAAGTCTATTTAATATGATTTTGTTATGTTTTTAATGTTATGTTGGATAAGAGTTACTCATATTGGTAAAAAGCAAACTACATAGTAACAATATAGCATTCAAAAAGACATGGATGGGAATGGTTGTTATTCGAAGTGTCAACTTTCATGAAGACGTTCGTATATCTGGTGCGCAGGAAAAGAGGATTAAGTACGCCATTCAGTCAGAAATGCGAAATAAAGTTTAAAAGAGAACTAATGCCCCAGCTATAAATGCTTGTCAACCCTCTGTATGAAGTTTCTTCCACCAAGTTTTAACTGTGGGTTTGAATAGAGGACAACTTACAACTGAAAGAAGATAAATTGTAAAGATTAAATCTGAAACGAATGTCATAAGCACGCATACATCCAGCTACGTCATGAACTTCCCATTCAAAGAAACAAGAACATAGAATAAAACTTAGATGATGTGAAAAAGGACGAACTATACAACAACAAAAAAAAAACAAAATACAAAAAAAATAGCCGAAATATTATTAGTGGACGACGTTTATTTATATAGAAAATGAGTTAAGCAGCTTTCGAAATGTGTTAAAGATATCCTCTGAGAGGCGGCCATATAAATGGGCACACGTAGATAAATAGTGCGATGACACATCATGGAGCATGTGGGTTTGAAGTGTGTTGCGATGGGGCAAATAAAATCCTTAAGGGATTAAATAAGAAAGATTACGATAAGAGGGTAAATAGGGCGTCGCTCTATTTGCTCTAGTTAATGCCATTTGATTGAAAGATATTATATGTCACTGAAATATTGCATATCACCTTTACTCAGCTATTATTATCATTTTTAAGTGCTGCGTATTGGTTCACTGAAACATATGCCAGTTCTTATAAAATTTAATAATTTGCTATGTATATAAACATTTTGTACATATTGCGAAATTTTTCTCGAATTTATTACGAGTTTAATGGAAAAATTTATTCAGAACTCATAATTCTA
>JANSTS010013045.1:17177-29987 GCA_026546915.1 Sylvicola fuscatus
CACGTTGTGCCGTGATTGAAATCAGTTTCTGGAAATTTCTCCAAATCATGTTCGAGATCTGCTACTTTGAATTCCAAGAGCTGGGTTTGTGTGTGCGTTAATTTATTTTCCGTGTTAATTTAAATGCAGCATAACGCTTCCACATTAATGACTGATGGTGTGATGGTCGGGTCCTTTTGTATGTTCGTATGCCACTGCATTGTCGAGCATTAAATGCTGAATTGGACGGTTGGAACATAATATGGGGTCGTCGTAAAGTGCTGGTGCATCATTTATACGAATCATGTGCCAGTGATTTAGCTGAGCTTCATCATCCCATTTCATCTATGTGAAATTGTATTTATATTGTTCTTGCGTCTTGTTCAATGAAAACATATAAGTATATATAAGAACGAGCAAAAGCATGATTTTGCACCCTGCCATGCCTTTCCAGTGTGTTTCCTCGTATGCGAAGCAAAATAAAGCATTTAAAGTTAATGAGGCGTAACCTTTTTCCATGCATGCGGACTTTTGTGAGTGTAAGCGGCTTCTTTCCTCGTATACACAGTTTCTTGTTTCATATGTTTGTATCAGATGTGGTCTATGGGTGATTATATGGATTTCAGTCTTTATTTTCTTATTTTTCGGTCGAAAACGCATTATAGTGGCTTGCATAATGAAAGAAAACGACTGACACTGTATTTTTTGTGAGCACATTTGTTTTTTAACGACAGAAAAGTTTCTTGCGGCCTGTCGGTTTCCAATTCCATCTGCCAATTATAATTGAAAAGTAATAAAACAGAATATTTAGTTTCCTTAGGCATCATCCCCTTGCTGCTCCATGAAAATGTCTCCACATAACATATATGTGAACGGTTCAATAAATTTCTTCGCTCTCATTTAAATTGATTTCCATGTTTATTGAGAGAGATTGAATGCATTTCAATTCTAACGTGAAAAGTAAATTCGAAATTGGAATGGATTGCGAGGAATGGGGGGGGATTTGTAAGAAAAATATCACACATCAGACGAATGTGTGGTGTTAACTGCTAAAGGAGTACCGACTTGTTTCTTTTAGCTAAATAAGGATTTCCTTTTCACTTTGCATGTGTTTTGATGGAAGATATGTACATAAAAGAGATCGCACGACGTTTTATTGTGCATGTTATCATTTGAATCTGCGTTTTTCAGAATTCATAGGTTCTTTTCAAATCGGAGTGAGTTCCGATTTAATGTAAATATTTAATTTGTAGACAGCATCGTGTTCAGTGCACACATATTCACCACATTAGAGAATCATTGCAGATGGAAGAGATGGAAAATGAATGAATAACGAAACTGAAAGCCAGTCGTTTTGGAATATCAACCGTCATGCACCAAGTGGAGGGAAGGCAGAGGAGGTGTGGAGATGGTATACAGAGTAATGCAGATTATGGAGGCAACAACAGCAACAAAAAAATCCGTCATGATTGATATGAATATATGGAAAGGCGTGCATTGTGAATTAAATTTGAATTTTCCTGACACATGAGCAGACTCATGAACAGATCGTGTGTAAGGAAGACGAACATTGCACACCGGGAAATCAAATGTGTGTATGCTGTAAGCAGGCACCGAGAACGCGAAAGCACTGATTCAGGAAGTGGGAGATTTATGCATCATTCATCCACACTAACCACAACCAAATGATATTAAAGTAATACTATATATATAAAACAAAAATGTAATGTTCCGGAGCCGTGTCTCTGCATTGAAATGGGAACCAATTCCATTTATTTCCATTACGAACACAATTATTGTTAATTTCCATGCATGACATTCCTTTATTTATGCATCGACGCAACGCGAGGAAATTGAATGTATGGTATACAGGGTGTCGTCTTTTTGGCTAGAAATCGTTCACCAATTGAAGTTTTTTATGTTTCCGGCAATTTTGAGTGAGCACCCTCAGCAAACTAATGCATTCTACATATGACTTTGTGTGATATGTGTTTTCTGGGAATGAAGCTATTATATCATTTGTCACCCTGTTCATATGCTTTTATTGTTTCGGTTCTGAATTCTGAAGCGCATAATTGTTTTTCCACTTAATTTTTTTCGCCACATCCCATGCATCCCATTCCTTTTACCATCCGGTTGATAAAATTTTGTTTGTTTCACAGTTCTGCCAGTTAAAGAAACATTAACATTTATGAACGGACAATACCCTCAGAGGAAGGCTCATTGCACATAATCAATGTGCGACATAACTTCGAAGATGAAACACTAGAAACCGCATCCCGTCATGATAAACCGCAAAATGCCAGTTTCTACATTTGTCGTTTATGCGACGACACAATAAGAGATTGCGGAGGCAATAAGAATTAAATACAGCGATTATGTGTCTTATGCACGCATGAACACAGATATGCTCAGAAGTCAAAGCAACATACAACTCACCCCACATATGAAGCGAAATTATTGAAACCAGCGCTATCTAATGGGATCAAATTCAAAATCTTTAGTGCAAGTAGGTTGGGGTTGGATTGCAAGGTTTATGTAATGGGTTTAAATGCACGCATATTTATATGTATAGAGATTATGTGAACTCTTGAGAAATGGAGGAATTGTTAATCATATTCGAATGCAAATCATATTTAATATGCATATTCGTAATTTAAATGCAACATCGAATATATCGAATTAATGCAAATTTATTCACGCTTCATATACGAGTTTATTCATTTATCCTATTATGATGCAAGTAATGATCTGCACTCATTAAGATGTGTCATTGTGATATTTCCAGATGCCAACAAAATGTGTCTTTCTGCTTATTTCCTTTTTATTGAAACTCAATTTTATTTAAAACCTTTCAATGAAATCGAAATGGGAATAGGGTACTCGCAACAGCGAATGCCTACTTCTTTCAATTAGACCCCTGTCAATACTAGCATATACATAATTCAGTTAAAATGCGATAAATGAGTAATAATATATTTGCCAAAGCAACAGAACCGCCATAAAACGTTTTTTTTTTTTCATTCTGTTCAAAAGAAAACCGTCACGCACTTGGTACATGGGAAGTGGGCGCCATTCACACATTTCGTCTCTGTGTGAAGGAAATGTATAATCGAATTTGCTGACGCTACCATGTTAAAATGGAATTTAATTGCATCCTCAGCCCTCACACACTCTTCCATGGCATGGTGTATTTCTTAAGCGCGTCGAATTATTTCTTAGTGCTAAATGACACTTCAAAAAGCACGACGCTGAGAGCTGAGAGCTCGACACCGCAGCAAAACCGACCTTAATCATTACAATTAATTGCATATTCGACTTTCAAGTAGACATACAAATGCTCAATGCTGACATACACAAGTGTGAAATTTGTTTGAAATGACGTTCAAACAAAAACGAATTCAAGCAAATTAGTTCTGTAATTTCTATGCAAAAATATAATTTCAGAATACATATAGCGTGTGAGGTCATAACACAGTTTACAGTAAAACTGAAGATTCAAGTGGTGAATACTGAATACTGAATTCGCTAAATACGATTGCAACAGTGATAAGATGATCTATAGACTTCCAGTCTAAAAATAATTTATTGCTATGGCTTCCAAGTTTTTGAAATGTATATCTTCCAGAGATAAGTTTTCATTTCCTGAGGAAGTAAAATGTCGTAAAGTTTATTATGGGTATGAACTATGCGAGCTGATTCAGGCGACATAAGTTCCGTCCAAATGTGTTTTGATTATCAATTTTCGCTTCCAAACTTGTCTACATTGAAAGCTAAGGGAAATGGAAGTGGACTAGAAAATAACGAAAAATTACCCTTAACTCCGTAAGCAATCTAAATTGGAATAACATTGAAAAGAAACATCGACTTCAAATCTGCTCTCCGAAAACCTAACTCTGATTTGGATATCTTTGAGACATAATATTGGAAGTTCTGTTTAAAATTAATTTTATCTGCTCCAAGTTGTGTAACATTTTCAATACGAGACGTCATGGATCGTAAAAAAAACTGATTTGCAATTTTGTGCGGTTATATTGGATCGTCTAATGCTCATAAATGAAAATAATCATATAGCCTTAACGGACCAATAAATTTTTCAAATCTATCAGAAAAACGATTTTTGCATTATCGTTTTTATTACAATTCTTCACAAATTAATGTTTAACGTCTGATTGCTTTGGGGTCACAACTCTCAACTCACAATCAAGAATCTTCAATTTATAAGATGATGAAATTATCTTAACTTGTTTTTTTTTATCTATCACACACTCACAAACTTGGCCAGTCATTTCAAGACTGGTGGCATTACAATGTAAAAGACAAAGACAATGAAGTAATATTCAAATAGCTTCACGTTTTACCTTAATCGCGCTGTCCTTTTGAAAATACATTTTAGGCCATGACACGTGGGTGTGTACGACCTATACAAAAACGGTATAGAGACACGGTAAGATAGATAAAATATTAAATGAAAAATTATATCGGGCGCTTCCATCTCACAACCCCGAAGCGTTTGTTTTACATGCACCAACAAAGGTGCTATCGCTCAAATGAATAAGTACAAAATGAAACGAAATGGGTTATTCTATTGCTTTACCACTCGCTATATACATACATTTAAGAGCCAACGCAAATCCTGATAAATTGTTAATCATTTCCCGTCGATGTTGTGCCTTATCGATGCTATCTCGCATCCCTTACACTCAATATAGATGGGATTGAACCAAACAATTTATAAGATTTATTTCAGCGACGGCAACAACAGCAACAACTACTACAAGAAAACCGGGGGACAAGTAAAAAACGGCAGCAGCGACTGGCAAAATATATGTAACAGCGAAAAGAACGCCAAATGAATTGCAGACAATTCAACGTCAGTAAGCGGCAACATTCATATAGTTGGTAGTTATAGGAAGCGCGATGCGACGAAGAGGAACTTCATCCGTGACCTGACTATCATCATCATTACTTGCCAAACCATCTGTCTCTTCGTGAGTAGCAGCAATTAAAATAAATAACAAGCACAAAAGCTACATTTAAGCAATTTGAGAAAGAGATGAAAAGCACTGTATTAGGTTAGGCTGAGACGATTTTATGCGACCCCATACAGAACATAGTTCCAGCTGAAGCGCGCACTGTTTCCACGGAAAATAAATATTAAATTACATACCATGTTTATTCTACAAGCATACTTATATGTTTAGATCTAAGTACTTGTTATGGCTATAACTATGTTGAGTATTATTAGTGAGCAATTCACAAGCTGTATAAGCATTTAGGGCGATGGATGTTATTGTTATCGGTACGGCATACACGTCAACCTCTTGATTGGCACGCATTGCTTAGTTACGCGTAATATAAGAAAATTCAATTAATTTCCCATGAATTGCCAAATTTCGATGTGAATTTGTGCATGGACAGAAATAAAACTCCTTTGGTTGAAGTACGCAAACTGCTCGCAGTGTTTTATCTGAAATTGATTTTCGGTTTAATCATTTTATTTCTTATATACACACACCTAAGGTTTCAGGGAATCAGCAATTGGAATGGGTGTAAATGGGAACGAGTGAGCGCTTGTTTATGCTATTATTCCGGTCCAAACAACAATATAACTTTTTATCTTGCTATGGAAATCAACATCACAAAGAAATTAATGCCCAAACTGAATGGAAATGATTGTTAAGTACTTTAATACACAAAGATCCCTCACATATAATTTGCCCGCTTTGCTCGTATGCGGTTCTGTCTGCTCTTCCTTGCCTCTGCCGGTATATTTAATGATGAGGCACGTTTTATCTTTATGAGTTCCTTGATGGTTGGGTTGGAGGAAGCGTACACAACTGCTTCAGCACAAGCCGAATTCAAATTAACCGATGTTGTATGTCTGTCAGCGTCATAATGGCTTGCGTTTTTTTTACCCTGGATTTTTGCCATCTACAAATTCAGGCGGAACGACATATCTCCCCCTTTTTCCATATATTTGTATATAGACATTGCATTAGGGAATTGTCCGGAATTCCTACACCGCGAAAGAATTTAATTACTGCAAGCATCAATATTACATAAAGCATAAGCAGAAAAACCATGGCACGTTATTACAATAACGAATGTGTGCGGTGCAGGAGAAAAAAATCTATACGGAGACCGCCAAGTGAAGAATATTGTGTTTCTGGATGGGAACGTCTATTGAATTTGTATTTACGTAATGGTCGTTTGTGCCAACTTCCATCAGCACAAGATAACCGACACAAGATAGTCTCATGCAATGGCTCGTCTATATATGAATAATCCAACCAAGTGACGTCCAGCGTACAGCATTAAATAGTTGAGCCTTCAAGTTAACGTCTTACTATTCTCGTTCAGTGCGTTGCGGTGTATGCATATCAATCGGATGTGTTCTTAAGAATCGAGGCCCCAACTAGGCTAATGGTTAATCTCTTACAATGCCACTCTAATTATTTATCTTTTCTTAGGCCTTGGCTTACCTTGGAGCAGCTGCTTTCAAATCACGTCGGACTCGAGAGTTGAGACAACACAAGTTATAACGTATAGGGAATGTAGACAACGTGCTCGACCACAGGCGAAAATCGACTGCGACGTGTAGAACAACAAGAAATTGATTAGTTCGCCTAATGAACTTAAATGCCTCGAATTTATTACAAATGTCGCAAAAAAGACCGTACAAAGTCGGTTACATGCTACAGCCAAACGTGCCTGTCTTGCTTGAACAATTTATGTGAATATAAATTATAATTGCTTAATTGTGCGCATTGTTCTCATTTTAATAGTGAAATATTACAAAGTGTGTCTGTCGCCTCGTGGCGCGCGATAAACGAACTGTGGCACAGATTTCCACTAACAATACGAAATCCGCACCAACATGTAAATACTGGTGGTTTGTTTGTCATAAAGATGAGCCATACCACCAACCAACCCCCACCCTTACTAATTACACTGTGCCTAGGCAACTGCTGCACAGTCATCCAGCTAATCGAGCGAACCTGCATTTATGCTGCGGATTATTAACCCATTGGAACAAATTGAAATTCTAAATCTTATTACGGCCAGATTATTTCGAGGGTTACGTGCTTGTTGGGAGTTCCCCTTTTTCGGTATTAACGAGTACGTGCACACCATATCGCCGCATGTGTGTCTAGGGGAAGGGGACACATGTCATCAATAAAATTCATCATTGTTTTGCTTTGTCGCTCTACTCGTGTATACTTTTGCGAGTCGCTTTGTGTCATTTGCGAGTTGCGACAGTGACTGAGAGGATTATTGGCCTAATTCCTGGATGCTTTGTTATGACTCCCATAACTGCTATAAAAAAGCAGAAACAAAAAACAAATATATAGCGCGATATATGGCAGGTTTACTGTCTGCGTGCACGCTTTGCATTTTCTTATCACCGCTTTTAAGAAGCCACAGCTACACTGTCGCCCCGTGTCTCATGGTATTATTGTTTTGAGCCTCTATGTCTATGCCAACCGATATTAGATATAAGTTAGAGAGATTACAATGAGCCAACATTGCCGAAGGCCTTAAAATTAATTTCACTTTATAACAAAAATATCATAGATTTTACCTTTGAATATAAAATACTTGAATGTGCCTTTAACGATTTAAACAAGATCTACAATCCGCTTGAAGTGATCTTTGATGTAATAAGCATGTACATCAAACATATCTTAATTAGAATAAAGAATAATAAATTTTATTAAACTGTGGTTTTGATTTTAAATGCAATCTTATCAAGGAAATAACTATCGTTGCTTTTAAATAACCTTATTTATTGAAAATTGAAAACTGAAGCCAATTTGAAAATGTTTACATGCAATAATTAAGTATTTAAAAAAAAGTGTTTTTAAAATTTAATTAAAATGTTTTGTGCTTTATGCAGACCTTTCTGTAATTAATATTTCCGTTGAAATATTAATGAGGTGCCATAGGCACTTCTCGTCAGTGTAAACAAGATATTTAATTAATTTGTATTTAAGACGATTTACGACACTTGTCGCCTTTTCCTTAAAACACTCTTTCAGAAAGCAATCGAATTTCAATTTCTGCTAATGGACAGCACTTTTGTTTCTCTTTCCAGCCCTTCAGAGTTATATTTAATCATTATTTTGCCCACACAAAACCACGCCACCACTGGTAGGTCTAAACATTTTGGCAATGTATATTATTCTAAAGTTTTCTGCCAACTTTTAACTTCCATTAGATAATGTAATTATGCATCTTCAGCGAATGCATCGCTAATAAAACAATAAATGGGTATAAATTATAAATATTATGGAAACTCATCAACTGAACCGGCGACCCCATGCACTCACGACTGCATGGCAATGCCAAACACACAATGCACAAGTGTGGTAGCGCATATATTGTGATTTTATGTATGCAGTATGTTGCCTCTCCGTTTGTTGTTTTGTAATTAAAATGTGTTTACATTTACAACATATTTTCTTTTCAAAACACACACAAACAGTATTTTCCCACTCGGATGTGATTTCCACGAAGCCTGAAATGCTGAGGCTGGGTGCTGTAGCGCGCCTTAGCGTGAGGTCCTTCTCGCATCAGCCGGGTCGAATATGTTGTATATACATAGCAATTATGTATGTGGTACTATGCTGCAGTGGCCTCCCTAAACAGCACTAAATCTCATAGCTCATGCAGCACTTCGGTGAGTCGTGAACCCCTTGTAGTCTTACAAGTTTTCGTAAAACAAAGAAAAGTCAATGAACACAGTTGTGAAAGTCATTAAATTTCTATGTTGGCATATACCGAGTTGGTTTGAGTAGCAAGTTGAGGAGCAGCGAAGAACAAACGAAGGGAAAAACTGGCCGAAAATGATGTGGCCCCCGCGAAGAAGGTCCCCTGCTTTTATATCATACAAGTACACTTGAGCATAAAAAAGGTATATGCACACACCACGCTCTCACACACACACACACACACACACACACACCCCTGCACAAGATGAATTCAACAGAAACAATTCAGACAATAAAAAATCAAAGGCAATCGATTGTTTCAGCTTTTAACTTTTTATACTTTTATTTTATTAGAAAATTTCATTTGCTTTATAATCCGAGAAGAATAGGGCAATAAAATAAAACAATAAAAAACATATAGGAGCGCAATAAAGGCAGGGAAGACGAAGGAAATAAATACATAAAGGGGATACGACTGATATGCCAGGTAAGCATTGCACAGTGCACAGGGGGGAAAGACCCATGAGGCGAAAATATTTCCAACGAAATGTGGATTGGTGAGGATGTAAACCCCACATTGTTGTGGCCAAGGTATGTGAATTGAGAGCATGGGCATATATGTAGTCGTACGTGGCGTTGTTTCAAATTTCAGCATTCCTTTTTGGCATCGGCTACAACAGATTACACACTGTACCTCTGGGTTACCTTTGATTTTGTCTGGTCGAGAGAGAAAAAAAGTCCAAGTCACTCGTCCCAAGTGTATGTTCATGGAATTAATGAAAACCGCTAGTCGCATACTGTGCGGAGATTAGAGGGAGCCTTTGAAAGATGGTTCGACGATTTGAGGGCTTTTCTATTGAATATGCTATGTATTTCCGTCGTGTTTTTGCGTTTGGTCCGTACGTACTTCATGCACAAAGAAAAGTTGTGAATTTCATGGACTTGAAGGAGGACCTAGCCTCTCTCTGCCGCCTCGGCAGTAAACAATATTCTTAAGTGGTGCATTTTTTAGCCCCGCCTGGGATATGTCATTGCCTTACGAATTTCAAGTATTCAAGAATCTAGATGTTTCTTGTTATAATAACTATTTAGGATTGTAATACACTAAACATGTACGTCGTACGGGTAGTATCCGTCGTATGCTGCTATATGTGAATGTTGAACATATACTAAGTATGTCGTACATATTTCTCAGCAATTGTGAGTTGTTACATTGTTTTTTAAGTGTGTCGGCAGCCGGCACATAAATTTGTGCTTGAATTTGTATGCATGTATGCACTAGGGTGGAAGCTTCTAAAAGGATTTGTATGTTTTCTTATAAGACACAGCATGACGCAATCCGAACATACATAACTTTACTTCTTTTTTCCACATTTGGTTTTCCAGTTTAAAATACGCGCAACATTACCTTTGAAAGTGTGCAAAAATGAGGCCAATAGCCAAGTACAAATATTCCATGCGAATTTTGTTTTGGAATTTCAGTTCTTAATTTAAACTCAAAAAGGTCTGGCTAATTTCATTAAAATCTTACAACTGCTTCAACGGTAGAATATCTTTAGCGAATTATTTTGTATTATTTAAATCTTTCATCGGAATAAACTTAAAAACAACATATCAAATAACACTCGATCAGATAAGTTAAAACGTATAGTTTAAAAGAAACAACTATAACCATTCAACATCTTTGGGGGAATGAATTTTGAAGACGACCACAAGCATTTCTAGACTATTATTTGCTATTCTGTTTTATATTGTATGTATATGCATGTATATAATAAGTATTCAGCACTTGTACGTCCAAACTACCCTCTTGAATTATTGATTTTGTTTCCAATTTTATTTGTTTGTATTATTTCCTCTCAATTCGTATATGGGAATATCATAACATCAGAGGCCAGAGCTTTTATGCGGCAAAGTCTACATCAAAATACATGTATGTCGAATACGGCGTAGTGTTTATACGCCCAAGTATATATGCTGCAAAGAAATTCCAGTATACAAAATGCAGAGCCAAAAAAAGTAGTATTGAAGACGAAGAAACGGAAAAAACGCTTCAAAGATGTTTGAGTTAAAGCAAACGAAACTCTACAAATCAAGATAAATTGATTGCGACTCTGGAATATATTTGAATAGTTAATTTATTATATTATGCTGGATGCGTGGATGGAATGAGAAAACAACAAAAGCTGGAGATTACTTGAGCACATGAATGGGATGGGAATGCGAGGGGCAACATAATACATCCCAAAATGCCAACGCGCTCTGAGGCTGCATTGTGCCCATGCCAATACACAAATATCCATATGGATATATGTAGGATTTGTGGATCTATAGAGGCCTCTTAAAGACTTCAATAGCGTTATCGATTCACTTAAATAAACACGAGCACCACACGATTGGTAATATTTCTAATATTGAAACAGCTAAATAGAAAATAGAAATAAAAATCAAGGGTAGGACATGAAATGCGCGATTAACACGAGCCGTGTGGCGTGCGAAGACTCTCATGTGTGATCACAATAGAAAAAAAAATCGATATTTTCCAGGTGAAAAACCAATGCACCAATCATACTCATAATCGCCAAATTGGCTATTGGTAAAATTAAACTAATTTCATAATATGCAAATACAAAAGCAAACAGATAAATAAAGTATCAGATTATCGCAGCAGTTCATTCAAATTCAGTTTTTCGTATATCCTCGTTATTGCTAAATCAGCTAAATCACAATTCCTTATATGAACCTGTCATCAAGAAAAGATCCCACCTATGGACTAATTTAGCTTGGACCTGTCACCAATTCTTCCACGAGTAGTGCATCTGATTAATTCTTGTGCCATTAACTGTAATGGTGGACAAATATTCTCCGCTTATTTTGTCTGTTTATACTATCTTCAAGTTGAACAGCCGTGCCGGCGACTCTGCTGTCTGCCATAACTTAACAAGAATCAGACACACCTTGAAACAATCAATCAATCACACTTAAATAAGCTTAAGCACCAGCCACATTTTGTTTGCTATTTTATTTTTGTACTCATCATTTCGTGTTCAGAGATTGCTATTGCTCAGTAATTTGTTTATGAAATTATTGTCGAAATGTAGGTTACAAAATTCTGAAATTTCCAATTTAAATATTTGCTTAAATCGTGTACTTAAATGATCTTGTCACTTCCGGTGTTCCATTTACTGGCAACTATTAATTTTTGCACATTTCCTGATACCAGATATGTGCATAAAAGTCATGTTCAAACAATTTTATTTTTCTTAATGCATTTGGGTGCTGTTGACAGCCTTATGCGATTTTAAGCGGAAGTTATAGATAATTGAGATAAGTAAAAATGGTGGCGTACAGAAAGACAATGATGAGATCACAATAATGAAGAGTCTTTAACGAGAGATGCCAATTCTGGAAACGGCGGCAACACACGATTGGCGGTTATTAACTTTTCAGACGGTTCGATATATTTTAAATAAAACATTTACAATTAAATTCTGTGCTTTAAGAAACGAAAATATTATTTTTTCTCATTTTTACATTATCCTTCAAAATCAAGTATTGAATTGAACGTATGTATATATAATGAATCCAATTTTATTTCAAGGATAATCGCCGTGTACATAAAGAGCGCACTCTTTTAATGAGTTCAAACAAAGTAATTTTATCTTAGTCAGCCAGAGTCCGTAATTAAATGCTAAGCATACACGTCAGTCCATGGATTTTCATTAGAGGAGGAAAGGGACCTCCATTGAATTTGAACTTTTGTATACGAATTCAATTAGGAAGACAGCTAAAAGGTTTTTTAAGTGCTTCTTTTTGTTATGAGGACGAAGTCGTTTGAAACATTTACATACAAGATATGTTCATATTTCCATTAAAACATTTTGTTTTTGGTTTTTCAATTGGAATTATTGAAAATTAATTGGGATTAGTTTAATTATTCAAAATATCTTATTTGATTATTGAAATTAATTTAATTTATTCCTATGTTGAGAGAATGAAGACAAGTTTTAAGTATTGTTCAATTAAGATAAGTTTTCATAATTTACATATGAATCTACTTTTGAAAAGAATGTCTTTAGTTATTTGTAGTTTCAATCCAGACTAATTCTTTGCCAAT
>JANSTS010013056.1:0-12173 GCA_026546915.1 Sylvicola fuscatus
AAAGCCGCTGTCTCGTCGACGAAAATAGAATCTGTGCAAAAAGGACACAACAACAACATGACTCCCTTCGACGATTTTGCGTACCTTGTGAATCATGTCCTACTGGGAGAAGAGCCGGTAATTGCGATTTTGTTTGAACATTTGTTGATATTCAATAAAAAAAAAAATTGTTGATATTTACCAATAATGCCTCTTTTCGCCCAGACCATTGAGGATTTTATTCTACTGATTGGAACAATTGTGGCTTTCATAGCGTTTATTTTGTGGTGCTGTTTTCCCATTCATCCAAAGGTATTGTTCTGCAAATAATCGATGCTATTGATTAATTAAATGAATTAATCACTTTGAACATAATTAATTTGTATTTGTCTTACAGGAAAGTGCCAGCCATCAGCAATTCACATGCAAGTCCATTCAGCATTCGTTCTCAGCACCGAACCACAATAGCTACAGTAGGAATGGAGGACCGAATGGGTATGGACTCAAGTCGGCTGACCATTCCTATCATTGTTGTACTTAAAAGTATAAAACAATTTTCATTTTTTAAACAGAAATCATTTTTTTTTAATGAATTCAATTACATACAACATAGACAATTTTTATTGCTGCACCCATTTTAAGTATAAGATTTTATCCAATGCGTTGGCGGAGATTATATTAAGCATCACAGAATGAGTGCTGAAGATAATCGAGTTTTCTTAAAGATTATTTGACCTTTTCTTATGTTTGATATGAGGGAATTAAATAATCCTAAAACAGACTGATAAATTATGAGTTTAATAAAAATTAGGTGACCCCGAGAATTTTGTAAATTCAAATAAAGCTGTTTAATCGTATTTTTAATAATGTCTAAATGTCTTAAAAATATTTAACAAATAATCATTAAAGCAATTTATCACAATCTAATTAATTATCAAGTGTAATTTGACTCATATATTATTATATACTTATCTCGTACTTCTTAATTGTTCTATAAGCGAAAAGGTTTTAATTCTTGTGACAGTTTAATTGGGCTTGGCAATTTAGGATATACCAGTAATTATCCTTAATGGAAATGTTTGGATTGTTTTTTTCGATTGCTCTTGCTTTTTTTGGACGAATGCCATGCAATGTTGCAACAAGTTAGTTTTCCATTGAAAATGTAAAGAAATCAAGTAAACAATATGATTTTATGTAACTTAATTAACAAATTAAGGTTAAAAAGTTCAATTTGGCGTTTTTAGTTAGATTAAAGTGTAAATTCCAATGTATAATTGTTTAAATTCTGCTAAGCATATGAGTTATCAGCAAGGCTAAAGGATAACGCCTGAATGCATGCTAAATAAGTTGATGCCAAAAAAAACGCGGCAGTTGCTCCATTGGAATCAAATCAACTTACTGCATTAGCCCATTTAAATAATCGCTTGATATCAATTAAGACGACTTTATTACAACTTAAAGCTTTGAACAATCAATAAACAAGAATTAAAGTATCTGTAAAAAAATTAGCTGCGGCTCAGTAAAAAAATTGCTCTATTTAGCCAGCTTTAATAGCAACTATTAGATATTCACTAAGTATTTACTTACCAAACTGTTAGTGAACATCTTAATTAACATACAAAAATATGAAATCGTTTTGTAAAATATTCTTAGACTTAGTACTTACCTATGTCTTTAAATTCTCATTAGATTGTAAGCATCCTCCGAGTACGTTCGTTAAATTTTCTAGTCAGTCTACAATAAGCTTCTAAGATTTTTTAAAAATAATTTAAACTCATAATACAATTAAATAAAATATAATTCATTAAAAAATGTGGTTTTATTAAACATTTCATACAATTCAACAAATAGTCGCAGTGACTATATTTAAATATTTCGATAAATAATACAATTTGTTAAAAATACAATAAATCTATAGGAACTATACTCCGTGCCCTTCAATCGCCGAAAAAAATTGCTTGGAAATTGCAATAATTTGGCCACTCACAGCATGAGGTCATCGTCATCTTCATCACAACCAATCCGCAACATAAGTGCATTTGTACATTAATTAATAAAATTTCTGCTCAATTCAACAATTTAATTTACAACAGGGGCAGCAACGCCCTAGACTTAGGCGTTGTCGCGAACTCAGCTAAACTCTTCCACAGCATTGAATTGTATGGGTCCGGCGTCTCTGGACTCGGAATAGCGTTTGGCAATGTCAGCGCAATTAACAGCGGCGCTTTCCTATGACGCACAGCGTTCTGCCGCGTTAAATTGAAACTGCCCATCGGCGCTGTTAAATTTGTGGAGGCGGTGACCTTATTGCCACTACAAGTCGGCCTCTTTGGCGTTCTGATTTCCCGTTCGTTAAAGTGGGTGACTGGTTGGGCTGTTGGTGGCGCTTCAGGCTCAACAACTGAATATAATGGCGTAAAGTCGTCGAAAAACATACTCAAATCACTGGCAGGGTCCTCAGCGCGTGTGTACGTGGGAGACAATGTCTTCTCGAGAGCCTTACTCGACTTGTTTCGCTTTAACGTTGACGCTTTCCGTTTTGTCTTTTTCTGGTGAGGAGTTTTCTTTTCTATTGTCACCACGGCAGTGGGGTAAACATCCGTTCTAGTCGAAGCAACAGATTGCTGCCTGTAGTTGGTTGTCACTTCCTCGTCGTCATGATGCAAATATCGAGGATTATCATAATAAGAGTCAACAAATCCATATCTTGAAGTGGTGGTTGTTGTTGTATTGTTTGTGGTAAGGGTTGTATTGTTAGCTGAAGAAAATGAATTTAATGTCTGTGATCGTCTTCTGATCGTTGTGCTAGCTGTGTCGTACGGCGAATGTCGATGACGTGATAACAAAGTGTTTCTGGTGGGTGTGTGAGTGGGAGTTACATTGCTGACATCTTTTAGCGGCGAGTCCAAAATAAATAATGGACTCAGCACTTTGGCGTCGGGGTAAGGAGTGGAAGTGCACTGGTTTTCTTTGTCTTGTGCGAGTTGCCTGTTTCGTAAGCGTATAACTTTTGATTTGGTTCGTCGCGGTGTACTTTGTCTGCGAACTGGCGTCTCATTGAGTGCATTTTGATGATGTTCGACATCGTCCAAACGGCGTGTTACCGTCCACTTCAACATTGTGGATTTTTGTATCTAGAAGATAAAAAACAAATTATTAAATATTATTATAATTAACAGAATTTCTTAAACTAAACATTTTTCCATCCCGGATGACAAATCGCGATAACAGCCCGCATTAGCACCGCGAACTGTTCATTTCATTCATTTTACCTCAACCCTTATTTTAGAAGTGGCATGAACCAACTCAAACTCTCCACCTTTCCTTTTCACCTCCATCTCATCTAATATCATAAGGGTAGCTTACACATTATTTCTTATTGTTAAAACGAAAATATTAGTACTTATCGCTGAACATGATCTAATAATTATTGCGGCAACTGTGCAACACTTTGACGTGCACACCAGGAAGAAGAAGAAGTAATTGTAAGAAGTATGTACCCTATGTTCAAAAAGAACTTACACGCGAGCCAAAAAGGGGTTGAACGCGAAATGCTTTCTATCCACCAGAAACTCCATTGATCATTGCCAACATTCGAGGGGGCTAAACTTTCACACAGGAAGGGGTGGGAAACTAGCTCTTTCAGTAAGAATTACACTCCATTAGTGAGCCAATTTCTCCATTAAACCTTCAACACCTTGGTTGGGTAATCATTTTCTTATTCCTTTCTCTGCCATTGTTTACACTCTGTTCTGAAGATTTTTGTGCCAATAGTGGAATACTGCTTCTAATAACGGTCATCGACAATTAAATCCCCAGCATGAACAGAGATGTTTTCTTATTTATTACCTTTCTTTGTGTGTCTATTGTTATCAAACGAAGAGATTTATTTTCGTTTGGACCACAATATAATGCAATGCTGGGTCCGAAATTACGCATGTTTAATCATCGACCATTGGGGTAGTCGCATTCAACAGTACCACGTGGCCAATAAATAAAATATTGAATGCGCCGAGACCTTTGCTAGAGGCAAGACGATCTCCGGCCATTGTCTGCTATGGTTTCAAGGTGAACGATTTCAGTGTCTTCTCGTAGGTATCACAATAAAGGGTCGATCTCTGAATGGTCTACAGGAAGGATGTAAATGCTACATACACATACAGTGGCTGAATAGATCGAAATTCAAGAAGAAGTAAAATATCTCGTACAGACATCCAGGTGGTTTAAGATTTCCTGCCAATTCGGCTTACTGGACCATTCAACGTTCGTTGTTTACCCTCCTGTCCTTTATCACAACATTCGCATACACTTCATCATCAACAGGAGATTGCGAAATCTTCGGAAACGATATCAATATTGTATACAGAGAGAGAGGATACGTGTAACAATATCCCATCATAAATTCTCTGCCTCAAGATTCCACGGGTATGACTTTCTTTACCTGCCCGTACTCGTTCTTCCTCGACATCGCAAGACCTTCGAATCAGATTTAACAGAAAAGCAGATGCATTAAGCCTACCGCATACAGAATCCTTTTTAGATGTGCCCTTTAATTGGACCAACCGAATTTCTTGTTCACTTTTTGATCTAATTGTCGTCTCCCTTTCAAGCATCTTTGAAGATGCGGAGCATATAGAGAAAAATTCGGGACTCATTGCGGCGCATCATCTGTGGAACAATTTCCAATAAAAGGGGTGCTCTCGATTTGACGTCCAAAAATTATACGGTCTTTTGCCTTCGTTTATGCCAAAGGTGTGCTCAATGTTTTCGTTGTTAAATATAATTTTTTAGGTGCCGCATGGCTCGACGATACATTTTCCTCTTCCGGGATCGCTTTAGGCTCTTCCCTAGTCAGACCGATGGATCTACACGCACACATTTTCCGATGTTATTCTTTCAATTGAAGGACGTAATGGCAGACAAAATTGCGCACACAGGCGAAAGTAAAGTGAAGGAAAAAAATCACTTAATCTTATTTATTTGGGGGCTTGAACTTTCTCGGCACATCTGCCCATCGATATACGCGTCAGGATTCTTGTCACTTTAATTGTGTGTAATATTGCACAAGAGTGAGGTTCGCAATATCCGAACTATGTTCTCGGGATGAAAGATTCTGTCGCCAATTTTAAGTAAATGTTTGTGTATATAAGGTTAATTTTTTCAAAACGATTTTTCAAGATAATCAGCTGTTCAACAGATTTCTTAACCAAGTACTTTATCCAAACAAAGAAGCCACCTTAAAACAACGCAAATTAATTGTGCATTCTAATGTCAATCAACCTTTGTATGGTTGACAAAGTTTTATAGAAAACAATGGAAGCTTTGCATCTTATACAAGATGAATAAATTATACTGTTGTGATCTCGTAATATATAATTAATTTAAAAATGGTCCCATAATCTCCTTACACTCATCTCAAATTTCATTCAAATACTTTTACGTTAAATCCATCTAAATGAATAACATGATTTACAAGTCCAAACTTTGTCGCCTTTTAATTCGAATGTACGCGTCTTCGGACCCTCGACTATTCCCGAAAAGACAAGGGCCAGCACTACGTCCCATTCAAGAATGAAAGAGTTTCTTGTTTGTCTACATCCCGCCAGTAGAAGGGGTTGGTTAGTTGCTTTGGTTTTTCAACAGTTTCTAATATAATGGAGATTGTGGACAATATCCAGTTCTGGCAATCTTTACGGGTCGAGTGAATGAAATAGCCGAATAAAAAACTGTCACTGCCATCAATAGCGAATTACTGCGCCTCGTCCTTTGCCTGTTATTGTTTGTTTAATTTATTTGTTTACGAATTAAATGCAGTGCCCTTGTGCGCGTACTAGTTTTCAAGTCACCTTATTCTAAGACGGGACGGGTCATGTCTTACGCTATGTAGGGTAGTTTTAAATTCAATGTGGAACGGCCAAATAATTATGCGCTCGTGCATTTATGTTTCGTACGTCCGAATCATGTGCCCCTTTTTTACGTTTGTATGCTGAGCGCACATTCACATTCATTAGCCGGATCGCAATAGGTCGAGTAAATAAAATGATAAACATTTCGAAGGACGTCTTTGTTTGATCTTAAGAAACACTTCAATAAATGTTGGGTTGATCAAGAAGCGAGCTTCTCCAAGTCATAAAGTATGAGATTTGCGTTTATGTAACAATAAATGTAAAGCGGCTGATTTATCTCACCGCTTTTGCGACGTCTCAGCCACCCATGGGAATGTGAGGCGAGTTATATGCTGCGCTCTGAAGTATGTTTGTTTACGGTTCTCGCAGCTTTATTTGTCTCAAGTATTTGTGAAGCGGCTTCTTAGCCAGCGATTAGTTAGGTATTTGAAAAGATACTCATAGAGTGTATCCATCATTTAAACTGGACCATATTAGTCTTTCTTTATCGCTAAACTGAAAAGAACTTAGGAATTTAAGATCAACTAATTCCTAGATCATCCAAAGGATTATCGTGTATGAGACAAGCAAATCGGTAAATAAACGGATTCAAACTGTTTTTAATGAATGGCGGATACTTTGAAAACATTGTCGGCTATCTATTAAGCGGATTTAATTTGAATTAAAAACAATGAAATTACATTTCAATATCCTCTTTTTCGAATAGTCGGCTTTCTGGTAATTCATAAGGGTACTTTTCAATGATGCAACATATAACTACCACGAGATATACGTTGGTATGATACGAGTTGCCACGTGCGTGGTCACGTACGATATGACGTACTATACTTCTTAAAATACAACAAAAAAATTGTTCAAATTTCTCTAATTTCCATATAAATCGTTTTTTTCTCACCCCTAAGCTGAATAAATATTTGTCACTGCAACAGTTTCATGATGCAGTGACAATTCGATTGGAAATTTATGCGAAATTTAATGATTCAATTGCATATCCATAAATATATATGTATTCATCAGTTGAGTTTTATTTGATCAATTCGTTTCTCATGCAAGAGTATCTACCATAAGAAAAAAGGGTTGTCTCCTCAAAGCGGAATGTTAGTTACTCCACAATAATTGAGGGTTGCATATTAAACGCAATATTATCCTAAACAATATTTGATAACCGTTGAAAATTATCATTTTGGCATTTGATTTGCATTTAATTTGCAGCCAATACTTTGTGTTACGCTTAGACACCGTTAATAGACAAACAGCGATTGTGATTGATTTCGATTTAAATAAATTAACTAGTCGAACGTATCCGAAATATGAATTTCAATCTATTTAGGGATGATCTGATTACTTGAATGGGGATTTGAATATAAGAATAATAATGGCAGTGGGTAGGTAGGAACAACACCACGCAGTGGGGGTTGTTAATTGTGTGTGACATGCTTCAGTGAGGATATGAACAGGCTATAACGAGTTTGCGTCAAAACAACAATGAACGGTGAAAGTATAATCCTTTTTTGGCCTAATGGTTTTCTATTACCGCGGGGTTGACAATAATTTTTGCTTATTACTATCGCTGCCGTATAATGCGACTGCGGTCGGGATGCGATGACATCGAAGATAATTATCTAACAACAATGGGTAAAACACGCAGAAGCGCATGTGCAATGATATAAATATACCGATTTAAAGGGATGGATTTAATGTGCAGCTCAATGCCCATATAAGAGGATATGACGAAAAAAAATTATATATTACAATACAGGGTAAAAACGGGAATACAAAATACCGGAATAATATAACTCACCTTTTTTATTACTCAGCGGGGTTGAAATTAATCCAATGTGATGTGTCAGATTCACCAGCAGTTTGATATTTTAAACAATTTTTGAAAAATTAAACAAATAAATAAATTTTTTCTATACACAAATACAGAACTATTAAACTTAATGCGCTCGCAAATATTATTTTAAGGCAAACACTAAATCCCGAAAATGATCCTTGCGCGTAGAGTTGGTTTTCACTATGTAAAGAGCTGCGATAAGCTTCAAAAATGTACACACGATGTGCGTCCTTACTCGTCAACAACTGTTGGCCGTATGACTGCAACGTTCGGCGTTCATCGAGGCTTCCAACTTCCAAGCATATAAGGACTGCTAACTGTTGAGGGGAGGGTTCTCTTATAGCTGGAGAAATTGCGTCTATATAGGTGAAACAGCCTTCAGTTTATACAACAACTACAATGCATAATGGCGAGGTCTGAATCCGGATGGCCTGATTTTATTCGTAACAATATTCAAGATATGCCGTTGTAAGTGGAAGTCTTTCGTTGAATTCAGGTAGATGTTTCTAAGACTTTGAGCAGGACACATTTATTGAGTCACCGTGAAACTGTGGTAGTGTCAAAGACGTCCAGCTGTTCATGATGCAAGTTGCAACTTACATAACGAAGGGAAATTTCCGATTTACAAGAATTGTACACATTTCTTCAGAGTTCTGACCCGAATCACGAGTGAATGGTAAAAGTATTCGTTTAGGTACACACATTCACAACGTGTTTGTCATCACGGCAAGACGCATGAAAAATGAAAGTAATCAGACCAAAGGACGAGACGAAATTTGATTAATTACATCAAAATGACTTGACAAATTTTTGACTTAAAAGTGTGTTTTATGGTTGGTTGCGAAACCCCTTTTGTAGTTACAACAATTTCATCACCGATGTGTTGCCACAAAGCGGTTGGACGCAAAAACATTCGCCGAGAGCATCTCTTAAATCTTAAGTATATTAGGAAATACGTACGGACAACTGCTCAAAGTGATTAAAACGCCGCGCTTGATTAATGACTAAATAGCTAATCTTATGAAGGGTAAAGCTCCTTCTATTTTGAACAAAAATGACCCTATCATTTTCTTCATATATTACCAGATCCGCGCAACAGTATCATTAACTTTTGTCGCATAACCCATAACAACTGTATATCCCCGATATAATTACCATAATTTAGATGCAATTTATATGGAAAGGCACGGTCGCGCGCGGTCTACTCAACGCATGAAACGCATAAGACGCGGCCGGCGACTTAATAAATTAAATCTGAATGCGGTCAGTGGTTCATGCGAGGAGGGTTTGAAGTTATTATGGTGATGATGACCAATGATGAAAGTGGCGGACTTTCTTTCGCGGCTCTCCATTGTCTTCTTTGTAAAAGTTCAATGTTAGGGTTAACGTGATGTTGTGAGATGTAAATAAGACGCATGACCTTTTTATTATGGGTTAATTTTGTCAGAAGCTCGTCTAAGCGAATGAAATAGACGCGATTGAAGATGATCTTTGTGTTAGCGACAACAATTTCTTATTGAATTAGCTTGACCTTTTTAATATTATTGTTAAGACGCTTTATTTATTTACAGTCAGAGGTCTAAAGTAAAAAATTGATTACATTTTTTGTTTCAATTATGCAACAAACGCATTTGACAGTATGCATTATACCGATGACTAACAGTTTTCGTTGTGTTCCTACCACAGACTCTTCTAGTTCCACTTCAAGTTGAAGCAGCTATGCAATCGTCTTTCACACAATAGACAATGCACGCCTAGCCCAAGACACGTCACTTTCAAACGAACAATTCACTTTACCGTCCAGTATAGCACACGAAAAATCAAATCAATGCGAGTTGACATATTCTCATCAATCAGAAACCTTAAGACAGATGGTACCGTCTGAGTTATCATCATTATCCTTTACATTTATGATTCAGTCCCCTCGCCTTGCATCACACATGCAACATTTATAAGAAGTCATCATCGCAATTATGCGTTGACAATGACGTACACGGAAATATTTCAATTTCTTGTCTAATGCCTATGCGCCAATGGCTACCGCTGTGGCGATCGCCGTGGTGTCCGTGAACAATGCATCTTCGGATTAAACAAACATGTACTGAGACAGCACAATGGAAAGGTCAGCGTTAGAAGGGGTCAGTGTGTGGAATCCGAAAGATAGACATTGTTTGATGTGTGTCCGACACAAAGATAAATGAGCATTTCAATAAGCACAATTGTCAAAGTTATGGCTAAATGCAAAGGGTCACCCTATCAATGAGGTGGTAATCGTTTTCAGTGTGCAATTACACGATTGAGAATTTTAATTTCTTTGGAAAGACAATAGATAAACAATGGACAGAGTGGTTCTTAAAAGGGTTAATGGCTTGGGTTGTCTGTTTTTGCCTTTCTTAAATGGTCTTTAGATCGCTGATTCATGTTTTCATTGATTGTAACTGAAAATTTGAAATCTCATTAATCATAATTACCGTTTATTAAAGTAGTTTAGTATTCAATCTGGACTTTGAAACTAATGGCAATTTCAGTTAATTTTGTTTGATTTTTTTTTCCAAAGATATCCACAAATTAACCAGTCATGCCTCCTGAATATCCTGATAGTATTTATCAAAGCATTCGTTCTGGACTGGTTTAGGGTTCCCATCCACGATAAGAATCATCTAAACCGGTACACAGTAACCCCGGAAGTCAGGTTTTGATCCATTTCCTGATTTTCTATTCATTAGTTTCTGATCTTATTCTTCCAAGGGGTCAGTTTTAAAGTTTGATTGCCCCTTTCTCGTTGCGGTATTGTCGCTGGGTCTCAGGTTCTTTTATCAAATAGTTCTAGCCTCTATCTAAGCTGACCACGGTTTACATTTAAATCCATGGCTATTAACGCCTTTTCTCAATTATTACAAAATAAACGACCCTAAAACTAAAGCTATCCCTTAATAAATTTAACAGAAACTATTAAAATTTGTACAACCATCCCCTGCTATACCTATTTGGTCTTCAGTGTCTGATCAACGATTTTTAGAGACCTACATTTTGTTTATTGATTCGATAGAAACTCATCACATGTGCTCAAACATTAAATGCCACAATAAACCTAATGTTCGATAAGAGCGTCAGATAACGCGGCACGAGAAAGCATAAGTCCTTATGAAAACACAAATACATAAAGCACTAGTGTACACAAAAATCGTGTGCTGACCACAGCTTGAGCAGCGATAGCGATCTGCAGCAATTGAGGCCATCACGCGAATTCCCATTGTCCTGTTAAGGGTCGTCCCAGTGACCAGAAGTAGCACTAAGGGTTTATTCAGGACAAAATTCAGTAATTCCACACAGTTAAAATGAAAGAGTTCAACAAACTGTAAAACATTTTTGTTGGAATTTTTTTCCAACAAAATATTGCTGAATAGGTAAATGTTCGTGTATACTTTAACTGAATTCATTGCACTGGTGGTACTTAGCAATGCCGGAATTCTTGATGGTACTTAAGTGCGTAACAAGAATTTATCGAATTTGGCTAACCGCAACAGCTGATAAATACGTTGTTTCTACATCCCAAATCGAATAGATGTTTAGTGATGGTCATAAATAAGATAGGCCATTAAACGATGCCATGCGCTTCACAAGACGTGTCTGGTTGTTATGTACTGGGCGATTGAGAAATGGTTGCGCAAGAATGGTCGGCGCGCCAGTTGGTCAATGAGGTGCAGAAGTGCCGATGATCACTCAACTCTGCGGAGGGCGTTTGTGCCAATGACGTGACATGATTTCCATTCATTCTTAATTCAATTAACAACTACTTGTTACAAATTGTTGTTGAAGCTTCAATGTGATTGTTTATTCTCACGTGACAGGTGTATTGAATATTAAATTTTAAAACATACATGCAGCAATCCTTTGATACGTGTAAGCCGCAGCAGCTGATGATTAGTACAATTAATTGTAACTCTTTTCATACGGGATGAAAAATTAAAAATTATAAACGCGCAATTCACAGGCAATCAAGAACTATGCTGGGCTCAGGCTTTTCTACTGAGGAAAAATTTTTTTCTTCAAAATATTGTATTAGCTAAGGGTGTTTTAAATGAATTTTCGTTTGTGTGATAGACGACGACAACGTTTGTGTGTAGCGGGAATTTGAAACACCTGCTGCCAGCATGTTCTTGTTACAAATTTTCTGTTATGTTGCATATGAGCGCGACGAGCATACGTTCGAACTTCCCCCACATGCAGCAGGTTTGTTATGGCTGGACAAAAAAAAAAACATTTGCGGATGGAACTTGTTAAAATTGTTGGCATTAACAAGTTCATTCGTTAATATTTTTCATTTAACACTCACTAATAGATGGAGGTTTTTGAAAAATATATGTATAATAAAATTGCACCAATTTAAATTAATATTGACATAATTATTTGTTCGTCAGCCTTTAAATGTTGATGTTTTTATTGTAAAA
>JANSTS010013056.1:12273-40588 GCA_026546915.1 Sylvicola fuscatus
ATTGACATAATTATTTGTTCGTCAGCCTTTAAATGTTGATGTTTTTATTGTAAAAGAAAATTATTCTTTCTTTGGGTATTCTCATAAGAATCCGAAATACATATTGGACAAAAATGTAAACAAAACATTACATTTCTTAAGTGACTTTTCGTAGAATCCAAATCTTTGTTCTTCATTTCTTATACACAACGCAAAATTTCCGTTACAACTAATATTTATACGTTAAAATTACAGGTTTACAGGTACCGCCGCGACGTTTACTCACATGACGCGATATCCCATGGTGGTCAAGTGTCAACTGTCGATACACTACATTAATCGCCCATCCAATGATTAACACAGCGCCAAACCTCGATATGAATCGGAATACTTCCCCATTCAATGCATTCAACAAAATATGCACATGCAGTTTTCAACACGAGATTCTATAAGGTAATAATTACAGTACTTGTGAATGATGTGAGATGTCAAACAAAAATATTTACTGCCATTTGTTGTAAAGAACGTTCACACTAGAAAATTGCACTCCTTGAGCGAATGTCGGCAGCACACGTTTTCTTTATTGTCAAGGTTTGCACCTTCAAAATGAAATATTCGTCCTGTATGTTGCAGGGGAAAGGAGGTTTGCTGCTGTGCAATTGTACTGTATTTATGACAAAATCCGCAACTAAAAAAGGTGACGAATTATTTTGCACCACAGGAAACGGATGATAGTGAAAGTTTCACAGTTGGATATGTTTTCTTAAGAGGTGTTCGAACTGAAAACTTCTTTTTATGTTTTTATGATTTTATGAATGATTTTTTAAATGGAATTTTCCTTTTTGTGCGCACGTGCAATTTTTCTCGCCATTTCATTCATATTCAATTACTAAAATTCATGAAATGATGAGGTTTTCATATTCAAAGAGAGAATGGATGTCCATTTAATCTACGCCCGTATATTCGTTGGCCATTCAGCAATCAGAAACATCTGCATTCTGTGCACTTTTCTGCCACGTGTACGCAAATGGCAATCAATTATTTATCCTACTTTTCAATGCATTTAGAGTACATTTACAGATATTTTTTCGAGCAATTTCCTTTAAATTGTCCGTTGATGGTAATCGATGGCCTGATTTTCACCCAAAAATTCAAGCAAGCAATTCTCGCAAATAGGAGGGGCCAGCTCTTATAATTGCTAAAGTCACTTTCTTTTACACCTCTTCTGTTGTCATTGTTTATCGATGCTGCTCAATCTGATTGATTGGTGGTGCTGATGTTGCTTTGACTCACATCCAACTATATGAATGTCTCGGGGGATGGAGTGGCGCACTGAATGCAGAGCTCGTTTCTAGAGGAAATGTCAAATTAACCACAGGATAAAACATTCAAGTGTCCTGCGGTGAGTTTCAATTATTTCCTCATTACTCTCACAGTTGACAGTATTCCGCACACATTGCAATGCGACATTTATAAGTGAAAGGTGTAAGCAAATCTACCCCAAACAATAGTCTGCCGAGTGTTTGCGGCACGTGGTAAAATATGTTGGCGTCCGTCGATATGCGGGCACCACTCACAGTTGTGGTCTGGAGAAATGTGCTTACACTGAATTTCTTTGGATTTCGAAAGCGGTTAAGTGTATGTAGCGCACTTTACCGTTATAAAGGGCTTTTTCCTTTTCATTCATTGTTTTCGTTGAAGAGTAAATTCAATTATTGAGAGTAGAACTTCAATAATTCGAACTAACTGCATTTTGGGTCAATTCGTAAAACCGTGAAGATGTCTAAACGAAAATATTTACCTCAATAAATTTAATAAACTCCCCTGGGCGTGAATTCTATTTATTTTTTTCAAATAAACAACCACTGTTAGATTTATGAGAATGTTCTAATAAACAATGTTCTTACTTAAAAAAAAATTAAGTTACCTTCCCGGCCTTTCATGAAAATGGGAAATAAGCAGATTTTAAGCAATTAGCTTTCTGCAGTTTAATCTAAGAATTATTCAAATGTACCTCCAAATTTACAAAGCTTTTTTTTTATCGGCATGCAAATCTTGTACCCAGAAACTTACCCCTTCAACTAATCTTTATACCCACAGTTTTTTTCTCTCTCCTCGATGTTAGCACTAAACACTTCCAGTTTGTAATTATTATTATGCGTTGAACACATTTTTTTTAATCATTTAAAATATTATGCACTAGCTCACTGTGCCCGAAAAATGTTACCCCCAAGGAATTTACTAAGCCAAAAAAAAAATACCGTGGGACACAATCACAAAATATACCCAAAAAAACGTCATATCTTGGCGCATCCTCGTCAACTTTGGCACAAAGTAGAAGTAGAAAAAAACAAGGAAATGAGCAACAGGAACGCACATCGACGAATTAGAGCCTTGATTTAAGTTACTTTTAAATATAGGGGGACCTTTGTCAAATGGATTGAGTTCCTCCTCATATTGTCCATTGTTTTTTACGCATTTTCTCCATTGCATTTCTTTACGTGTTTTCCATAAACTATAAACAGATAATGCACGAACAACATAGTGTTTTCAAACAACCATGGATAAACAAACGACGAACTCGTAATTGTCTAATGTGTAGAAGATACCGCGCTCCTTCACGAAGTCAATGGTCCTTAACGATGTTGTGTCTTTTTATATCCTCGCACAGCGATACGGGAAATTACCTTTAAATTTATAGAGTTGCGTTTTTTACGTTTTTATGCGGAAATGTTTTGCGTTACTAATTTAATTACTGTGTTTTTGGGTGATAAACACATTTTACGTATTGAATTGTGCCAAGAAATTATTTTTTCTTCAAAAAAATCACGTAATTTATGAGTTGTTTGTAAGAAAACTATTATTTTTTATGAGTTTTTAATAAATATAAGTGACTGCATTAGCGATTTGATATGGGAACTAAACGGTTTTTTCACCGCAGATTTCACACGAAGATTTAAAAAATTTTTTTTTGGACATTTACGTATATTTTGATTTAATCAATCTATTTAGTGTTTGGTTTAAAAGAATATATAGTTCTACTATATCTTAGTAAACAAGTTTATTGTCTCAATAATGTAGTCAGTTCATTAAAATCTAATATCAATAAATCTTATACTAAAAAATAACTCAACATTTCCCTGAAAATATTCCAAAAACAAATTATTCATTTTTGCGACAAACAAGTATTAACTACTTTGTAGTTAGCGCACACAAATGCGAAGTGCATTAGCATAATAAATGTTGCTAATGATGAGCATTAAAAAATGCCCTGATTTTTAAACATGTTTTGTTACGAACTTCAGTAGAGAACCACCGCAATGGAGTTACCAATTTTTATTCATGCTGGCCGCATGTAATTCCACTTGAAAACAGTTGTTGCGTGTTAAGTGCACACGTAGGCAAAGCAATGTAACACTCAAAACCGTGAGTAAATCTCTGGACTTTGCTTACACCGTAAATTGATATTTACGCGCTTGACTGCCCTAAGTCGTTTCAATTACACGCCGATTGTTTGGAATTTCTTCTCTTCCTTGCAGCGCGTATGCAAACCACATCTTCGCCCTATAAAGTGCGCTCCCAAGGCCCACAGAGCAAATGTGACGCCGCGGCGCGCATGCAAAATTACGTCAAATCATGATGCCTGCACCAACAATGGCCTTATTTAATTTCAATACATACTTGAGAGCTCCTCAGTCCTCACCAGTGGTTGAGGTCGACAAACACATCACACTCTAGCACATTCAAGTGCTTTCTTGATTAAATGCAAATAAACATATCGCTTACTGTGTAGGTACTCTGCTCGATATACTAAGTAAAACAACATCTGCGCTTCTGCCTACCGCTTGTACATGTGTTTAGTTACTCTTGCACACAAAATCAACTTATTATAGAAAAACAGTTAAACATTTTCTCGAGCCATCAGCAAGATCGTAAAAATGGGCCACCAAGTCCCATAAACCGCATTGTTGTTGCATCAAATGTGCGGTGCATTTATAGTGTTTGGACGAGTATGGATCAGCGCGTACAATGGGTGAGTCGCGATTCAAAGCAGCTAGTATATGACAGACGGCCGTGTAATTTTCAGATCACGTCAATGCGATAAAGAGGCTCATCAGCGATCGTCGACAGTGCTAGGACACCCGTCTTAAGCTCATACACTAAAAAAAGAAAAAGAAACTTCCAATTGTAATTTATCGCCATTTGCGGCAGTATTTTCCAAAAAGAATATATCATCACAAAGGGACAGTCGACAAATGGGCATTCTATATATTTGTTTAACATAAAATTGCGTGTCAAATGCATTCATGAGCATCTTTAAGAAATGCATGTGCGGTAAGCTACCGCGCACGACCACCACGTCAATTTACGGATCACTATCGGTCGCAGCGCCGCTCAATTGCCCTGAAACGAACGGGGCAGAACCGCCATGAAATACAAAAAAATGGAAAAATTACAAAGAGTCAAGCATGTGTATTCGTTTTCTTTTGTAATATTCATACGAATTAGCTCAAGTGGATGTATTTCAAGAGTCCCGCGTGACGTCACTGTTGCAAACCATATGTTGTTTTGGTTGTGGCGCAAACTTCAACATTATGAAATTATAGTTCCACAACAGTGAACAGATTTGCATATTACTTGTTTTTCATTTCGACTCCTTCTCGTTAATAAGCAAGCACACGTGTTTTATGAAGTTCTTTAACCGCAAGACGTGTGCTCCATCGACCGAATACTTTGTGTTTATCGTTCACTCACCTACTGCTTTCAACAATGCAACTTGTGAAATAAATTTCGATTCGACATTTATGACCGAATGATAGACTTATGGCTGTTTCATTACACACAAATGGGGTGTCTTCTTATTCTATATTTAAATAATTCAATTTCCATATATGGAACAAGACGTACTTAAATACACAATTCTTTGAGGTCTGCATAATGCATAGGGACTTCTCATTAAGAAGCAATAAAAATTAATTTCTATTTTTCAAATTGAATACATGCTCTATTGCAATTTAATTGCATGCACGAGAACTTCGAGGGACCTAAGGGCTGCTGTGCGCTTCATCTCTTAAGATCTACAGATTAAAGAATGATATTTGTGTATTGGTTTGTCATTTATTTACTTGCATTGAAGTGAGCTTAACTCTTTCTTCGATTTGTATCATTAATCAAAATTGAGTATTGGCGCAGGTAATTGATTGGTACTTGGGGACTTAATTCCTTTTTTAATTTATAAGCATGCAGCTTGACAAAAAAGATGCATTAAAAAGAAACTTATCCCTTCCTAAGTTGTAATCATTTTCATCTTTAAAATAAATTGTTTTATAATTATTGATTCAGGTTCAATTTTTGTGCTGTAAAATTAACCTAGCATATTGCAATGCAACATAATTTTTATTCTAAGTAGAAAAACTTAGACATACCAATAAGTCGCATGTTAAAAACATTTAAAACATGATACTAAAATAAATAAAAAATAATTGTTAATGATCAAACGATTACAACAAACGTCCTGCAAGCTTCCATTATGGAAAAGGTATTTAAATGGCCTGCAGCAAGGACTGCTTAAAACGACCAAAGCAACAAGAATGCAATTCAAAATTAATAACCCTTTTGAACCTTTTTTAATTATGAAACAATTTCTCATAACTTCTTTACAATTCCCAACGGGTGAAAACATAAAAGGATCGACATAATTCATAATATGTAACTTTAAGACAATATCACAGCCACTGCATAATTGTTTCTATAAGATATAACCCTTAACAATTATCTAATGTACAAAGCACTCGAACCTACTCCCATCAGATTTAATGGACATGTAAACAACAACCATTTAAAAAAGGATAGTTACAAGGTTCATATTAAAGATGTTAGACCTATTTCCTTTATCATAATTTTATAGACGTCACTTTACCTTCTTTCAAGTCGACTTCACGTTAAAATGATGGTGAATAAGAAGCACGCCAGTAAATCACAGCGATTTTAGTTTGGTTTCACGCTGCCCATTGTATGTTCTGCTGAATCAAAAGGTCCAGCGACAAAACACAAACCATTGAGACTATTACAATTGAAAAATGTTGATCAACCCCCTTGCATTACCACACCAAAGAGACATTGCACCCTTTTTTCCAACGTAACTATAATCATATCTTCAATGTGCTGCGATGTTGCAACGACCAAGAAATTTATGGCCGCATAAGAATATTTCAAGGCAGACCATAAAAACATAACTGTTATAGGCTGTAACTAACACAACGGTCATCGGGTCATTTATTTTATATGTCTTTAAATGTTTTGACATTGTCCCCGTATGAAATCGCTTTGAGAAAAAAACAAAAAATATTTCCAACATAAATGTTGTTGAATTTCGGGCTTTTTTATAATCATTTCTTGAATTGTCTGAATTGCACAAGGCGGCGCACACAAATGCAGTTGACAGTACGCGATGGCTATAGAGTGAGTGGTCGTTCTCTAAAAAAGGGGTGGCAAAATATGCTTCCAAAAGATTAGTCGTCTGTCGGTATGTCGAGTTCACATTCACAAAACAATCAAGACAACAGCGTGTACTGATAACCCTTATAGATGCCTTTTGAGAAACAAGTTGTTTCACTGCATTTGAAAATGTATTTTGAATCGGTTAATTTTGTTGGGTGAGCATGTCGCTGCTGCGGACAATGCGAACGTCTCCGATGATAAGATCAAGGAAATTCTTATCGCTGAAATTGGTCAACGGAAGCGGCAAATGTCCTTAATACTCTTGTGCAACCTCGGACAACGCATCGACTTTCCTTTGTTTGCATGCGTTGAACCATGCCAGCACCATCGGAAGAGGAGTTGACCGGATCGTAGGAAAAAAGGATGTGCTCAAAACATTGACTAAATCTTCAGAGGGTTAATCTATGTAATTCAAATTGTTTGTTCAATTTCAGAGAATGAACATAAACGTTAATCATTTCGTTGATTCCTTTACATATCTTAATATCTAGTTGGGCATGTAGGAACACCCTTATGCTGTTATATGCATGTTCATGTGTCATGTAAATAACTAAATTCATGAAAAAACGCTATTGCGTGCGCGTACTTTGCGTGTTGCAAACCTTAACTCGCATTCGGCAGACACTCTGCTTGCGGAAAAAACAGCAATCATATAAGAACACTCGCTTACCACACCTGGGCGGCAAGGTCTAATCAACATTGTTAACACTGCATCGTTCATGTCAATCTGCTGATTTATGTTAATATTAATTATTCTTTTTGTGCAACAGTTTAAAAATTCCTTTGAGCCAATAAGAAATGCCAATTGCCAATTGCCAATGTAAATAGTGAAGAGGGGTCATCTTTTTATGCTTTCAACACCCCAACGCGACATGCAATCACTGTTCTTTATAATATCATGGTAGTGATGAACGGTGACAACAATATAGTCCATTAAACGGTTGCACATAAAATGTTGACATGTCGTCGCCTCGTCAATGTTCCGTTCTTGCAATGCAATATTGGCTAGGCGTAATCGGAAGCTGAGTATCTGCGCTGGCTGTCGCAGCTCACCAGAAATGCCCGTCACTCGCATGGTACACACGAGCTCTTTGGTACACACTACAGAGTATATCAACAAACCACCCCATAAATGCGTGCGGTACATCAAATGTCCGGATATAAAAAAGCGGCAATAATCGTAAAAGTTGTATTCATGTTTCACCGCGTGTATAGACAGAGATGATACACTCCACAAGGGCCATTTTAATAGCTGCCCTTTATGTCTTGTATAGAGACTACTCACTAATTACCCGCAAGCAACAATATAGGGGTTGGCGTGGATGCGGTGGCGCTGCGATGACTCTTCAAAAATGCACTTTTATGCATTTTCCTCGGTGAGGTAACAATTATCGCGGTGAAAATTTAACGGGGATGCTTTTTCTCTCGAAAATAAATTAAGTTGAGTATTTTGAGTATTTAGCTCACACTCAAAATACTCAAAATATTAATACAATTTTAAGGGATCCTATAAATGTAAATAAAGGATACAAAAAATTTGTTTAATAACATTTTATTAAAAGAAATCAATCAATTCATTAAATGAATCCAATAAAAATGTTCCAAAATTAAAATCGTTGACTTTGTACGATACACGAAAGTGTATCAACGATTTGTCACTTGCGAATAAAAACATACCCTAATCCAATATATCGACATAGTATAGACGCGCAAAACAATAAAACAAAGCGTTGCGAATTGCGGCTGACATTTTATTGCTTTTTATTCATTTTATCTTGCACCTCTATAGGTGTTGAACATCCCTTCGCTATTGTGCTGCAGCGCTGCGCCGCACCATATCACATTAAATGTAGGCACATGCACCAAATGTATGCAGCGCCCCAACAACACCCTGATACGGGGATGATTGACGCCGTAGATCAAAATAATATGCACTAAAAGTGAGTATTACAGAAATTACCTGGCTAACGGTTGACCGCATTAGTACGCTAATGCTCAAACAAGACGCATGTCGATGTTTTGTCAGTTGCACCCTATCTAGTAGCCCTAACATACCTACGATTACATTTACGGGTTAAGCGCGCAAATTACATATTGCATTATATTTGTTATGTACAAAAAAAATGTTATTACATCAACACAGAGAGCTACAACAATATTCCCTATTTACGCGTCGATCTCGTATCGCGCATTTGATCGCGGCGCTGCGCTGCTGCCGTGACCTTTGTTTGCTGAATAGAAAGCACTCGCCGGGTTTTTCACTGTTTATCGACGGTCCTATATTTTTTTCATTATTTATTATAGTTTGGTTAGTGATTTTTATCACTGTGATCGCACGCGCACTTTTTTCACCCGTTCTGAAAAGGCGCCCGTTGCGCTATCATATGGGTCAACCGCGTAAACATGATCGCCGACATATGATTTATGGAAATTTTAATAACTATACTCGCTGTCTAGATTCAAATCGCACTCATTTTTTGAATGGCAAAAGGGGTTGATTGTCGCGCTGTCCTTTTGTGTGCCGAGCTGCTGATAGACAAACACAATTACCACTATTTGATCAAAAAGTGATGCGTGCGCGCGCTGTATTGACTTAGGGCAGGACATATTCACATATGCAGATATGTTGTCAATCAAAGTTAGTTCCAGTGACATAACTTTTTCAAAATATCCTTTGTTCAGGCTTTCTGCGCGTCTGTACGCACAATTGAGCAGATATCGGAAGAAAAATGCATATCCACATTGTGGTCATTGCATTTGCATAAATTTGTGCAAGTTATGCTGTCGCCTTTGAGCGATTCCGGTGCATTTTAATAGCAACGATCGGGTGTAGTGAAGTAAACCTGTTTCCTAATATAATTGCCTTATTATCTTTAAACAGATCGGAACTAGAGATGGAGTTCATCTGTTTCTAAAAGAATAGGTCAAATCCAGTTCTATCACAATTGCTTAATCTCCTGCATGTGCATGATTATTTTCTATTTTTTGGGGGGAAAACTACTAAAAAATAACGAGGGAGAATACATTTTCTCCTTTCTTTTTGCGCTGCTTTTCTCATTGCATGCGGTGGTACATTCAGGAGTCTGATGAATGATACTCCACACATGAAGCACGCGTATGCGCGCGCGTTCTTTTCCCATTCACTAAATTAAACAAGAACAAAGCAACTGTGGCGAACAATGGCTGAAAAGTGAAAGGGCCTCGAGGTCCAAGCGAGTATATCGAGTTAAATGTTCATTTTGCGTTTGTTTTTGTTTAGCCATTCACTCTCTTTGCCGTACATATATTTTTGTATGCAACGCGTCATGTCATGGCATTTTTTGGCGGCTTCCCTACAGAGTTCAGGAGTTTGATCGTTCCGCAAACGGACCAAACATGAGTTCGACACATTTTCGGCAACATTTTAATAGTTTAGTGCACAGCTCACCACCCCGAATCCGAATGGGGTACACTCGGCATGCCATTTTTCTTTGTTACAACTATTCAAATTGTCGCTTGCACCCTTGTTTTCACAAACCTGAGTACATAGACACATTTTTTTCTGCAACAAAACTGTCAATCTTATTAAATGGATTCGTGTTTATCTAATGTTCTATGTTTAATATGTTTTTTGTCGAAGCGCTTCCACCCATAAATGACGGCGATTTAATTCAAATGGAAGCTGGTGAACGGTTCTCTAATACCAGTTAAACGCACTCACATACGTCGCGCCGGTGTGGGCACAATAGATGCATCGGTAAATGGTTGCACTACTTGCATTTGCGGCTAATGAGAAATGTATGGCACGCTAAAACGTAAATATGTAGCTAGGGGCGGTTTCACGCATTAATTTTAACTCCTGATTGACGACTAAGCCATTTTATTTAATTCTAAAGTGCAAATCAATAACCGATTATAAAGAAAACAACTTCTAAAATAAAAATCCAATTAAATTTATGTTTTCCGTATTGTGGTTCATTTGTAATATTCTGAAGAGGTGGTTTGGCTTTTGTGATTGCAATAGATATCATCTTGTTCAATAGAAGACTCAGGAGAACCATTAAGATCCTGATTTGACGGAATGATTTCTTTAGAAAGTTCTTGTAGTTATTCATTTCTAACTCCTAGAAATGCAATCTTATGATAATCATGAAGAACTCCAGATGACTGTAACAAATAAAATATTGTAGTTGAGCGTCGGACTCCAGTTTAATTAATTTAGGTAAGAAAGGTAATCACTTTTCAAATAAAATGTTATACTATTAAATTAACCTGATTATGTTCTCATATTTATATTAACATACTGATGATTTTTTAGTTAAAACTAAAATTAAATGCTAATAATTTGTATATGTCGTTAAACAAAATTTAAATCTTCGCAAATATATAATTAATTAATTAAATTAAATTTTACTAACTTAATTACAACTAACTAGCAAAACATATCACAAATTGGATAGTAATTTGGGACGCTGACTAGCAATTTAAAATATTTTTCGTTTTCGTTAATCATTCTAATTTAGAGATCATTAATCTCATAAAAGGCTTTACACGAATTGTATTAAAAACCCAAATTACAAGGTTAATGTAATTGTTGAAAATATAATTTATTTTCAAATGTTGACAGGTAAATTAAGCATATAAAAATGTATAAAATGGTGTAACGTACTGCATTCATTTCTAGTTTGTGTTCAAACTTTATAGTTCACAACATGAAGTTTTTCTTAACATTATTGTTCTTATTTGGTGTTTTATTTTTAATAAAGGTAAGTAAACTAAAATTCTTAAATTTTTCCTGTAGTTAATTCTTGTGATATTCATTGCAGGCAAATCCATGGAGAAGTTATGAAAACGCAAAGAATTGCGCTGGACGTCGTGGTCGTACAACAATTGCAATTGCAGATTTAGATGAATCTGTGGAATCAACCACTCGAAGACGATTAAATCGTTATCGTCGCCCAAACGTCTTTATCTGACTATGAATAAAAGTTTCTTAACACGACGTTACGAATTTTACCTTTACAATTCATAACATTAACCGTTTCTTCTTTATTGAATACCTTCTTAATTTAATTGATAATTTTTCCAGCAATTGAACTCAATAAATTTATTACAAAAGTTGTCGTTGCCAAGTAACCGAATGGAACGAATTCTAGCCTCTGGCAATGACCGAAAAATTGCACGTCTCAACCAAAAAAGGGTTCACCCCGACAAATCGAATGATTTCTTACTTTCTCCGCGCGACTAATTTTCTTATTACATTCATAGAATGTGCCGGAAATGATTTAATAACCACATAAACTTTCTATAACTTTCATTTCAATACAATCTATACAAGTTTATCCCTTTTCCGATTGATGAATAAATTATGCACATGTATGTGGCATCTTGAGAAGAATAGAAGAGGAAGTTTTCTCAACGCCTCTTTTAAATATTGTTTAAATTGGCAACACCATAAATTATAAATTTGCATTGCAATTGTAAAATTTATGTGGCAATTTGTATTCAAATGGTATAAATGTGTAAGCCTTTGATTTGGTTATGTGTAGAATTCAAATCGTACGTCTTGTACAGAAAAGTCCTTATCGTCCTGAAGCATAATCAAATGTATCTGAAAGTTCCAACTCGCAAATAAAAATGTTATGTAAATGATAAATAAAGTTTTGTATATTTATTGACGAAAAATATTCGATTCTGACTGAATAAAAAATTCAAATTCAAATTTTTCTGCTCAATCTCAAATTGCATAAACGAATTATTCGTGCAAAGCGAATTGTGTGAATTCTTAAATCACTCTCATTTTTTATTTCGCATTTCTATTTATGAAATATGATACTGACATCCAAAATCCATCTACTCGTAGTGCAAAAAGGCTCACCCTTGCGCCATAACTATGATTCATTCTTAAAAGTACAGAACTCGTCAGTGCAATAAGCGTTTTTTTCGTGTTGCCCGCAATGCAGTATTAGTTCCGAGTCAATAAATTGATGAAATTGACAAGAGGCGGTGTCTCAGCTCTCAAGGATGGACCCATTTTCTTGACATGTCCTTTTACATTTAGCGAATCGAACCATTTCGCTGTTCGTAACGGGGGATTGATATGTCAATGTTCATTGTGTAATGTGCACATTTTTGTAGTTTTTTTTTTGTCTGCCCGAATCGGCTATTTTCGTGAAACACAAATTAGGGCAATCAATTGAAATATGTTCTTTTTATGCTGAATTTCTGAAATTTTAACGGACTTTGACTGACATGACAGTGCGAATGAATGCCGTTTTACGTTGTGCCTTGTATTTATAACTGGATACTCTATACGTTTTAAATTACATTATAAAGATGCGTTTTTTTTATAAATTTATGGGAATTTATGAATTTTATGAAGAGGGTTGTTGAACATCGCATAAGATTCGCGCACGGAATTGAATTTCATAATGCACTAATATGGGAAACGAATTTTTCAATAAAAAAGTGGACTCTGCTGTGACTGGGAATTGGTCATACTTTAATAATACAATAATATAGCAAATCTTGAATGTAAAGACCCCGCTAATTGCCCATAAATTTGCCTCACCCTTAGCAGACAATGAACAGTTTTATCTTCAATTCAGCTTCATAGTCGGTCAAGCGAGAACTAAATGGTTTTGCAATAATTTTTTATTCAATTATTAACTTCATTTGGGTATTTATTAAATAAATTTGTGATTCAATTTAGAAGAGAAGTCGTAAATGAAATTACCAAGCATCTATATACGTTTTAATATTTCCCAGGATGCTTTTGCGTCATTTTATTGCAATACGAAAACGCTTACATCAAACAAGATGAAGAATTCCCTTTTATTTGGACCGTTGCTGCTGTTAACACGTTGTGCTATTTACTTAATTTACTAGCTCAAACAAATGCACTAAATACGAGTGTGGATAAACTTATTCAAGAAGCGGCTTAAGTCGATTCAAGTCTTTCGCACGTCCAGTCTTAAGAGGTTTGTAAATATTTGCACAAATTGTTTCTTGCAAGACATTCATATACAAATGTTTGCTGAAACTTTTATTTACGTTGCAACATGCAATATTTCATTTATGATTTATGAATTTTAATGATGATGATGATGATGCAAATTTTTGGAATTTTATTGTACGTTTAAATGCGAATGTACACAGTGTAAAATCGCTTAAATTTGAATAATAACGTTGATTGGAAAACGGTTTCTTTGAGAAGCATAATTCGTCTCAAGTTTACTTATCATGTAAATGTAATTGCAACTCATGATTCAGCCCATCACATCGCATTGAATGGCGTCCCATTGAGTCAAAAATTATAATTGCTACTTTACAGCATATAAGCGAAACCGTCTGTCGTTTTCCAGCTAGAGTTTACTGAAACTGTTCGTTCTAATTTCAGGCGCGTGCGTTCAATTGCATATCACTGGTGTATGAATAAAAAGCCCATACGGTTAACAGTTTTGTTAAAATGATCCAAAACATACATCCGAAATGACCATTGTTCATAGCGCGCGCTATATGTGATGGAACTGTGCGATATGCGCTCATTCCTTCCACCGCCATTAGTTAGATCGTCAAAATTGTGACACTAATTGAGGTGACATTACGCATATGGTATGTTGCATACGTTCACGTACTGTTGTGGTGCGCAGAAAATTGACATGCACGCGTAGCGAATTTCGATGTTATTTGTTACCGGCAATAGGGGTAGTTTTACTTGTTCTGACTGCACAATGTCTCCTACGCTAAAACATGCATGTTTTTGTTGAATGATTACATACTACAACTGCATTAACCCTGTTATTAAATTATAAAGATAGATGAAAGTCATAATGAAACAACCCTATTTGTCGGCATTGTTTAAGGACTTGTTAATAACAAATTGATTAAGTAAAGATACGGCTTATGTCAGCGATTTGTTTTAATATTCGCATATGGTAAACATTGATTTTTAACTTACTATGAGGTTGTAACGGTAAAGTAATCACGAAATCATGATTCTAATGAATATTTAAAAAGTTAGGAAAGGCCATGGAAAGAAAAGAAATTTAATTTTCATCAACAAAAATCGAATTTCATTACAAATTTTATGATTTTATTCAGATTTCCGGTTTTTGCGTCGGGCAATGACAGACATTATAATTATAAAAGATGTATTTCAAACGACTTGTTCCACATTAAAACATGCTTATTTGTTTATAAAAACATTTGATTTCTTTTCAAATATTAAAAATAGGTTCTTTTGTATCATACCTACCCTCTTGAAAATCAAACATAAAATCCGTTAAATAAATAAAAATAAATATTTGCTAAAAAGTTCAACAAAAAATACAAGAATAGTTTCAATTACTTACTATTGCAAAAATTCAAAATAATCCGTAATATAACCAGTTTAAAAAAAAAGTTAGCCCTCGTTAAATCAATCGCAATTGGGATGTAATCTCTATAACTCCTCCAGTATTCGGAAACTACTCCGCGCATATAGAAATTCTATACCTTTATTCTAACATAAGTATATCACGGTATAGGATTAATGATGTTATTGGACGAAGTATTGTATTCGGTCATCCGTTTGGCTTAATCGCCGGGCACAATAGGATTGCACTTGGTTGTTGAGATACACGTACAATGCGAAAGAATATCCTGAAAAATGTGCACAAGGACAAAGCTCATTATGGAAATAATTCCGTCATACAATGCATGTCCATACTTTCCCTTCATGTAAAATGGTCTTTTACCCAAAAAAAATAGCACACCGTTTTTAAAAACTATAACAACCAACCATTCTCCCTGATAAGTGACCCAGAAAATGAAGCCCAAATCATTCATGACTCAATATTGAGAAAACAACCAAATCAAACAAACATCTGCATAGTACTGGCCACTCACCTTCCTACAGTTTGACCACTTAATTTCTAAGCACATCACGGCCCTTGGGTATTATGTATTTTATAATAAAAAAAAACAAAGCCAAACAAAGCCTTCAACTATTAGGTCAGTTTTTTCTTTCCCTGTACCCATCACAATGCACAAGCCAAATAGTTTCCGTGTCATTACTTGCCTCATTTTAGCCAGTCTGTCACAATCATTTTGTTAAAAACACAGCTCTATAATTATGTTGACAAAAATTAAATATAAATTACAGTTTGTTAAATTAACATGTCTAGTACCCACAACACATGTGACAATTACTGCTCGCCAAAATAATAGCCACAATGCCATCCATCAGCACTTTGGATTCTATTCTGATCTACAACAAAAATCTAGTGTAACGAAAGAGTGCTGCAAAAACCTCTTGATGTTTGAGTTGCGATTTGCAAAAATCCGCCACTCATCTGGAGGAGGGCATTGGTTTACCCGACTGTTCATTTGCATTCAGTAAATATTGATGATCCGTGATTGTGATTGATGAACAATGGCGAGGACTCAGACAGATGTGTGCCCCCGTATGTAGGGTAATTTTCGTTCATAATCCGCGTCCGCATTCAGCAAATGGGAGGGTGGGTATATTGATTTTTTTTGTTGTTGAGCCGAATTCGGATTATGGAGATAAACTGATATTGACACGCAACAACTGTGGAATTTGACCTTTACAACGACAGATAATGACGACTTTATAATTGGGTGTATGATCGCGATGAGTATCGCTGACTTAAAGGGAAGCCGCCGCGCCACTCCTGAGTTGTTAAAACAAACGACTTTTGCGAAAAAGGCTACAGGAAACATTAATATAGCCTACATGAAGTATAATAGGCCTTTAATATACAAATATACCACTTAAGATCAAAGGTGTGATTATGAATGTGGAGTGTGTGTTGTACGACACATAATCCGCGAGCTGTTTCTTATACGGTACGGTTATGCCTGACTCGTGAAACTGGTGCACACCCTCGTACGTCTTAACCATAGCTTACAAATTAAGTAAACACACGTTTTGTGCAGCATGCTATACTGGTCGCAATTTAAAACAATAATGCTACTTATTTAATTTATTTCTTACTTATCAGTCGTTTAATCTAAACAACACGGACGTTTTTGAACGTTTGCAATATAATTATTTCGAAATGTTTCTTTAATTCAACACGTGCCATTCGCTACAATTACATGAATTTGAGACCGTCATACGTCACCGCATGTTAACCACAGTACCGTACAATAACACAATATTCATATGATTTGTACAATATAATTGGCATAATCTTTAAGACATTTCAAGAAAACTCTTTTGAGAAGTTGTAGAGGCGTTCAGGAGTGAGCCGAAATGCATTGAATACAAGAGGAAGGTGTTTCTGCTGTCTATTCATAAATTACATTATACCTAATTCAATAAAATTTTCACTATGCCCTAGGAAGGGTTGTTGCTGATCTAAAAAATGCATAATGTACAGAATATGCTAATCACGAAATAGAACACGAAGCGGAACCATATGGAAATTGCAGCGGCGGCACTGCACACAAACGCACACCGCGTCAATGCGCATATATTTTTGCGAAATTAGCATATGTCACGGTGAATTGCAGTTAAGCCACAGCAATTAGCCAAAGTCGAGTATTGAAGGGTTGCGAATTCTATTTTTTTCACCCTCTTCGAACCCTGCCTATTAGAGGGGGCCGGTGTTTGCAGTAATTCATTCTGAGAACACGGTTTGTTACTTTGCAATTTGCATTTGGCCAGCAAAATATCGTTCGTGAAAAACTGCTTCGTTTTTTAATCGTTACTTAAAATCAAAATTTAAAACAACTTTTGCAAATAATTAATTTTTTTTTTGCATTTAGACAATAATCTTTTTATTTTGGAAATGGTTTTATTAATTTAAAACCAGCTTGATAAAGAGACAGTTGCTGTATTGTTTTATAAGTTTAAATTGTTTCTGAAATTAATGACATTTAATTGACGTCACATATGTTAATATATTCGCATTTATTTACTAGAAAATGGCACCTACTACTTATTAACTGTGCAACGTGACAACCGTTTTGTCGGTCTTGATGTTTTTTCTTGACATTTTAATTGGCCGCTCTTTATGTTTTAGTGTTGGAGAGACCTAATCCTTACACTTGCTTGTATAGAGATAACTTTTGTTTTATTTAAAAATGATTATGATGTTTTGGCGTTTAAGTCACAGAACTACTTACCATATGTAATACGTTACTGAAGTAAGCGCTAAGGATTACCCTTCTCCGATGATGCGTCTTGTTAAATTTAAACAAATCATTAGTGTGGATTCTTATCCAGCTGTTCTCATTTTCGGTAAGAAAACAATTTGCTTTAGATCAGAAATGTAACGGTATGTCAACATGGTGATTTTCAACATCCCATTTCAATCATTGGCCTTCTTTCAAATGACAATGGAAAAATCAGAACTAAAATACTTCCCACATTTACTATTTCTGCACTACAAGCATACATAATATATCCTCCTAGTTAAATAACTTCCTGCTGGATATTTTCACAATTCAAACAGACGACAAAAACTGAACACAATTGAATGAACGAGAATGCGATTTATATTCAAGGAACCTTGACCTTTCCCATTTATCTCCGTATGATACAAATTTTCTCGTATTTATAAAGAGAAATGGAAATCCATGGAAAAACTGTCTCAAGTAAACCAATTTCTTATATAAAAAGGGAGCGACCAGCGACGACCCTCATCGATGTGCAAGCGAATTTTAGAAATTATTAGCTGCCGTGGTTGAGAACAATGTCGAATTAGATGCGCCCCTTGCTTGAATGGACTTAAGAACGCCGATCCACATATGATCTGACTTATTTCGACTGTTATATCTTCCGGTGGGATGGATTTGAATTTATTTATTACATCCGTAAAATGAAAATTTGTTGATTTGAAAATATTAATAAATTTAGCGGATCACATCTTGGTTGTCGCTCAAATTTTCCTCCTTTTCATGAATTATTCCATTAAGACAATCGTATTTAATTGAGTTGAGTTAGTTTTTCTTTCTTATACAAATACAGTAACCGTGCGAAAGTGTGTTAAATATAAATCACTTTGTCGTCCCTTAACACTTTCCCAAATAAAAAAACGATTTTGTAAAATAAACATTCGCGTATTGATCAACAAGTAAACTATACAATAAGAATGCAGGATGGGAAATTGGGGTACTACTTTTTGCTTTTTTTGGGTAAATTTGTGCTACAATCAGACAAGTTAATGCTGATTTAATTGTGACAAATGAATCCCTTTATCTTCATCCAAGAAAAAATTAGTACACGATGCGTCGAGACTCATTCTACTCGTTTGTTGTTATAATTGTAGAAAAAAGTGGTCCAGTTGCATTATTTGGCACCCTCGAAATTCGGTTACAGTGGTTCCTTCTTGCACTCCGTGTGCATGTGTGCACAGAGGTACAATATGATGAATGCGCCTCAATGGAAGAAATCGCGAAAGGGTGAGGAAACTGGTTGGTAGAATCGGAATACAATTCGCTTCCACGCTTAAGAAATAACAAAAGTGCAAAATCCAAACTGTAATGGTCGAGGCAAGTCTTGGCAAACAATGCGCAAACGTTCAATGCAATTGCGCATTGTTTGGTTATTTATATTGTGTCGCCTTCATGTTGCGTTGCCAAGATGATTGGGATGAGACGAATGGCGGGGTGACGGATATTTTCATATTCAGACGCGTCTAGAAACAAGACAGCTAATAGGTACATGAAAGCGAAACCATATTTCTTATATGTAGTTGATGCGAATGCAAATAAGCTGCGGCGTGCATTTGCAGAACCGGAAATACGACATTTGTGTAGTTCAGAAATTGCAAATTCCGGAATGACGGGCTTTTTAGGCGCATTTCAGATGCAAGAACATGCAATATGACTCCGTCAGATGCGTTGTTTGCCGTTCTCAATTTCTTCATATGCCTATTTCTTGCTAATATCGATTCCATAACTACCATCATTAACTCTTTATAACATTTTAGAATATTCCACCATAAGCGATCAAGTTACGTGCAAATTTGAACACCACCATAAGAAAAAAGTCGTTCCATCGAATCAATATTCTTTGCAACATCCAATTCAATATCCCATCACCAGTATGCCATAAAATGATGGGAAAAAATCAATTGGCAATCGAATTCGCAAAGAGCGGAACTAATACAGAGCACCGACACGGCCCATTTCAGAAATCAGTTTCTACATGTTATGCGGACACCCTGACATCCCTCGATTAGTTCTTAACCCCTTCACTCGACACAATTGTATGCTTATCTGATTATAAACACAACAATCTCGACATTTAGATCGAATTGTGATGCAGAAAATTGCCAATAAATTAGCGATTTGCCAGATTCGTTTGTCGGAAACACATTTATGTTGTATGTAAAGATGCAAATCACAGTTGAGAGCCTTCGCTCACTGCCCTTATGCTGGATGTGCATTTGAATACAAATTAGCCTAATTATCACCACCAGAGTAATAAAACGATAGGATCTGAAAGTTGTGACAAACAAATCAACTGAATTATTATTCGGTGTCACGATTTACACTCTAATCTCGCATTTTATTGCCGATCCGTTACATATTGTACAGACATGTAGTAGTGCCCGCGCGTTAAACGTGAGTTATGCTCAAAGTATGAAAAAGGGGTGGATTTTCTACAAAACATACAACTACTTTGCGCCAGCCGCAGGTGAGACATTGTTGCAAATGCGTTTTAAGCTTCCGGATTGGTTTTTATGTGTTTGCTTAATATTACCAATTAGCTGCCATAATTTGTGGAATTGTGCAATAAATATAACAACCCTTCGAGTCATTGCTCATGAAAATTGAGTCAAAATCTAATCGCGTAAAACGCGGTCAAAGACGTGCCATCGAAGTTGCGCCATGTCTTATATCTAATCCGCCACAAAGTTATATTAAAGTCGCGTGACCAAACAGAAAGTGCGCGCAGGCCGCAGCTTACTGCGCGGCCTCATCGTAAACTTGATTCGGATTTAAGAGTACGCAGAGTAATTGAATTGTTTTTTAGTGCATTCAAATCATGTATTGGAGATGGTTTCCTTTATGTATTTTCAGATTACATTCAGGTACCACAAAAGAAATGCCTCTTTCATGACACATAAATAGCGGAATGCGCAGTCTTTTCCCTTGCGGGACACACAAATTCCGTTGATTAGCGTTCTCACATTAGGCCAGCCCCGATTTACATAATTTAAAGTCGGGCCAAGAAAAAAAAAATTGTCAAGACAGAGATGATTTAATTCATATGCACTCCGTTTTCGTGGATCGTGAGTACGGTACTGTTGGCCTATACCTGACGTACTAGCCGTGGATGGGTTGAAGCGGTGAAACTCTAGATGCATTTTAAGGGTGTATGCCTTGTCTGAAGTATAATTAAGATTTTTAATGTGAGTGCCATCGCGAGTTTGTTAGGAATATTTTTAGTGAGAATTGATTTATAGCCCATAAATCAGAAAAGTGTACTGTAATTATGTCTAAGTATGTTGGCGCGCACTTTTTTGGTCTTGCGCAATATGTAAATATAAGATGAAGGAGTTTTTTTGTCATTTGAATTTTTAGTTTAGTCTGATTTGATTTATTTCATTTTAATGACATTTTTGTAAGTTTTGTAAGGGTTGTTCTATTTGAAACGAGCACGGATGAAAACAAGAATCAATTAATTCTGCTATTTTACAAAATATTCATAGCGTCTTCGAAATACAAATTAATTTTGGGTAAAAAAGTTAATTTATTCATAAAAAAATGTCTTTTCTAATGTAAGCACCTTTTAACATAAGAATCTTTTGTAATTGAAATCACAGAAGCTTTATATTTAAAAATAATTGTTTCTAATAATAATATATTTTGGTTGAGATTTTTACATAAATCTAAAGAGAAAAGAAACCTAGAAAGAATATAAATGTCGTAGAGAATTCGGAAGAAAAAGTTACCCACACACAGAATCAATTGTTATCAATTCAAAGAGAATTATCTATTTATTGGCCCACATTCAGTTAGCAAACAATGACACTCCTACCAACTTTCACATCCTTTGCATTCTTCATAATTGTTCTGCCCAAAGTGTATCAATATAACTGTTTGAATTTACAGGATATCCCAGCATAATGTGTAGATAGAATACCGGATGTTCTAACAACAGTCAATTCTTGCCTCTATCATTGTGACTTTCACTCATCTTATGTGTTGCAAAGAAGAAGGTACCGCTCAGTACCTATTCACATAAGATCGACATGTCTTATTGGTGTCCATGCAAGTAACACGGGGAATATATCGACATAACGGATATTATTTCTCGCCTCATCAAACGTGTCAAAGAATATAAGAACGTTGTGGATTGCGTTATGTTTTCCGATATATATAATTTTAAATCGATCATAAATAACAATAGCAATCGAAATACTCCTAAAGCACAAACGGAAAACCCTGGAGAAGGTACACGGATGATGTGTGTACATCATCTTCTGGAAATGGTCTTCATTATTTTTTCGCTGGGTTGTAACTTGTAATGAAGAATGCGTCTCCCCTAGTGTATATATTTTGTCTAACCGCAATTTAATTTACTTCTATGCGAGTGAACGAAGTCTTTCCGCCGCACATGTGAATCAATGTACGTGAAAAACTGCCTAAGAAAAGCTGATCGACATGTATAGGAAAATTAAAAAATCCTCATGAGAATATATTGCCCATTTTCTGCCAATCATAATTTTAATGAAAACATGCCATAGTATGAGTACAACGATGTCTAACTAAGAAAGGGGACGCGATTCTGTGATCTTTCAATTGCCTCTACAAAATTGGCAGTGATTGACGTGTTTTTCTTTTCACTTAAAGTCTTAGCAACACGGATAAACATTTTACCCAATGATTTGTGGACATTTTTAATGAACTTAGACAGTAAGAGAAACGACAAGCGTGATCTTTTTTTTTGTTCCCGCAAAAATCTATTAATTTTCGGTGTTTTCCAATGCCGGATGATCTTTAAGATTAAGAAATACTTATTTATATTCATAACTTCGATGTCTTCAAACAGTTTTTATGAATGAGTTTTCCACTTTCACACTCATCTTGTATCCTTTTGAGATAATGAGACATTCGTTTATGAATTCGGCAGATGATCTCAGAATGTTCTCGCCTTGCAAGCCGATCATCACTGATTAGTTTGTTTTTAATGTTAATTTAACACCTTTCCACTATTGAGGGATTTAAAAACAAATTTCAAATTTTAAAGAGACGACACACACGCATTCCAATACTTGTTAAGCTGATTGCCAGTTGGTTGTTTGTTGTAATTAAAGGGACACAAACGTGTAGATAGAGAGAAAAAGGACCTGTGTCCGTTCAGCTGGAGGCAGGTGCTTACATGCGTGGAGGTTTATCACAGTTGGCCCGTGCCTTGCTAGCCTTGGTATATTGAATTTAGTTGCGTGTTTGTGTCAATGTGTTGTCTGGTTTATATTGTATGGCTACACAATAAGCAAATCATTGAAGAATCGGGAAGGTGCAAAATGTAAGAGATTAGAAACAAATTATTGGCACTTAACGAATTCAATAGATTTAAGATTGTGAATTTTAAAGATGTTTTTTTTTAAATATCAGTTGATGGGTTTGTAGTGCAGGTGAGAGATTTAAATGGAACAATAAGACTTCATTTGGAATTAAAATTCAGCTTCATTAAGACAGTGACTGTGAGAGTTCTTGCTGTATGAAATTTAATAGGAAATGTTGTTCTTTTCCACAAAATCAATTACAAGTATTTTTGACCAAAAACATTTTTTCTATCTTTGTAACATCTAAAATGATTATTTTGGGAATTAAATACAAGCAAAATTCAAAAGACTTATAAATGCAGTTGAATTCAAAAATACCATTCCAAAAAACTCAAACGTTGAAGAGAATAGTGTAGTAGAATACTTCAAATCGCTGATTATTGAAATAAGTACCCATAAGAATTGGGAAGCTACAATAGGCATCAACTATTTACTGAATAAAATGTAAAGAAAAAATCCAATTGAATTGTTGAAAGTTTACACCATGATAAAGCATTTATTTGTCTTATAAACAATGATAAAATTCCACTGCAAATTGCTTTTCCGATTCTTAATTAAAGTCCTCAAAAGTCTTTCAAAGTTAAACAGAAATTCCTAATGCCACATGTTCGACAAAACCGTGGGAGCCACTGAAGTATGAATTTACCAGTCGTTATTTAATCAATATTGATTTGGCCACATTCTTTTCTGAGCGTCTTAAAGTGAAACCAAATATCGCAATGTGAGGTCCTTTAATTATTTTATATATTAAGCTGCATTAACATTAAATGACATCAATTGCAATTACTTGTCATTTGTGTGGGTCGCACACGAAATTATGATTGTTCATTCAAAGGCGCACATAAATCAAGTCAAGAAAGGCGGCATGTCCTACGCATTTGTCCTTCTTAGCCATTTCTTTTTTTATAAAGTAACATTAAGATCATAATTTATACTGCAACAGTCAGCAAGCAGCATCATTACCAGCGCTAACAATTGGTATTGATCGCCTAAATGGAGCACTTTTAAGTTACAACACCTTCAGTGCTGCAGCTTTTGAAAACTGCATCTCTCCCCCACAGGACATGCAGCATATTAACGGTTGGTGGCAGATGCGGGAGCATTCTTCCCGTTCACGCGTGCAACCATTGACGTACATTTGTAACCACTGGTACTCTACATTTTGAGATAATCTGGGCCAAGATGGACAATACTGATACTTGATTACAAGCTGTTGCTGTCTTGTCATGGCTTCCTGTATTATTCTATTATTACTCTGGCACATATGATATGAATGCAGCCACAGTCAATGCCATCGACCTTTGCTACACATTTCTTTAGGAAAAAATAAAGAAACTGGATCATTTTTGGCTTCTTATTCTTTAACTGTTCTGCAATGTGCTGTAAATGGAGAAGAACATGTTCTGGGCACGCGCTCTTAATCAATTCAATTCTCTTTAAGACGTCCATGAATGCGTCTTTGTCAAGCAATATTCATTTCTTTTCTATTCAGTTTTTTTTCTATCTCCATCCCCCACACTAAAATCAAGTAAATAAACGAATATTGCACAATAGGACATTATTTCGGCTCTTTTTTCGATGTCGTATGTTCGTCTTTGCTTATAAAATTATGAACAGATGTGAGTGCAAAAGTGTGTTGCATTGAGAAAGATGCATTGAAATGATTTTCCACATAAATTTTCTTTAAAATGCGGCTAGAGTCATAGGTAAAATTATGAAATTGAAAAGATCTTCATTACGTTTGACGTGATGTCGTATAACAAGAAGACTTGAAGAAATGGATGTTGGTGGATGCTTCTTCAGGTACATATCGTATTTAGGGAAATACAATCAAATTTAACAAGCACGCAGATGTTTTGCTCCCTTTAATAACAAATTTCGCAATTCAGTTCGCTCTCTTTTTGAAGCAACTCTCATCTCCCCCAAGTAACTTCTTGAGAAATGATTTCTTTGAAAATAACGCGTTTTATTCACTAATTTTCTGCTTGCGTTGATCGCAATGGAATTACACAACCACATGATTTTGATTTGGCTGTAAATGATCAAAAGTATGCGCCCAATCCTCGTGCAATTATATGCACTGCATTTTACAATGATAAGTGGCACTAGAAAACGAACTACCAAGTCACCCTTTCACATTAATTGCATCGGGTATCATCCCAAAATTATGGTATCACAAGCAATTAATGTTTGAATTATTCATGGCATAATTCAAGTGCAATTCACGTGCAACCCTTGATATTTACTCGATTCTGATGAAATTCTATTGAATTTGATGTCTGATGTGTATAATAATGCTTATAGACAATTGCAGGACAATAAGAGAGAATTGATCAGCACGCCTGAGGCGTGTTTATTGTCTGCACGGCATGTTTGCTGTTTGATGCTGAATGGTATAACAAACAATTTCGGGAGGTTCTTTGGATTAGATAGGAAAATGGATAAATTTGCATATTAATGGATGGTGCATAAGTTTTATGTGGATTGAAGCTTTGCCGCTTTTTTGATAAAGGGGTATGTACATTTTTGTATTTGTTATAACTTATTTCAAATAAGTTCTTTAATGAATTTATATTCTTCTCTGAGAGAATATCCTTTCTATCAATACAAAGAAATGGAGTGAATTCTAACCGTCAAGAAGTTGTTTTTATTAAAAAGTCAATCATTGAAGTGTCTTTATTATAACAAACAATAAACATTTCTAACAGTCTCAAATGTGTAATAATAACCATATTTGCTGACCTCTTGAGAAATGAAATACATTTTTACCGTTAGCAATAATAATTTATAAAATTATTTCATATTTGCTAAGCCATCATTAAAAGATACGAAACGACACAGAATTTTTTTTTAGTCAAAGATCAATTTGTAATGTTCACAGAATGAAGCGACGGAAGTACGCCCTCAATAATTACTTAATTCAAGCATAGCAGTCTTCCGGTCAAACGTTCAAATAGTAATTCACGCGCACAATAGATCGAAATTCAATAAAGAACCACCCCTGTAGGGTTGTGGTTGATAATTAAGCCATCTTTACGCAACCCGACGAGCTTTTTTTGGTTTAATTATGAGCGAAAAAAATTCAGTAAATGTGCTGACACATATGTGAATAATGTGAAGCGTATGTCCGATGAGGCGAATTCATATACGGTGGCTGTTGGTGGTTGATTTGTGTTGCCGTTAAAAAAGGGGTGAACAAGAGAGTGATGGTCACTTTTGATTGAAATGTATAATTAATTATCAATTTGTAAACGCATATCCTTTTTTGTATGCGAATCATTCTTTATTCAAACAGAAATGGTCTATAATAAACTGACCATGATGTTGGATGGGCTTTGAAGGCTATGGTATTTAATTTTTTTTTTGAGATAAATATATTAGTTCATTTAAAAATGTCCTTTAATTATTTCATTAACTCTATAAATTTGTGTCAGTAAAATGCAACAGTATTTACAATTTTGACAGTCACATTTTTCCACGACAAGATTTTTTTTTAAAATAAATTCGATATCGGATTACCAATATCGATGTTCGTATTGCTAAAGAAACCGTGAGAATCGCGTTCATCGTAATGATGACATCAATAAAGTTGAGGATGATCACCGCCTCCTGTCACTAAGCCATGATTTTATTAAATAACAAATTATCTAAATGTATCAGAAGTTTAATCAAGTTTATTGGCTTGGAAGTAATTTTAAAGTCGAAAGAAAATACCCGGACAGGAACAAAAGGGAGCATTGCATAGCGAAAAAAAAAACTGCAATGAATACCTAAATGAAAGCCAAACGTAAAAATTGCACAAGAAAACCCCTCCTAAATCGTCATTATAGTGAATGCTAGAATGTACCTTCAAGACGCACCACCAATTGCAATGTGCATGTGCAAGCCCCCTTTTATTTATTGATAAATGATCTGATTTCGTTTCTATTCACATATCTTCGTTGATTTTTGCGCGGCGCCCATGCACACAAATCGTAAAAAGAATCAAATGTTGGAAATCCTTTTCAGTCAAAGTGATATAATCTCCTTTTTGTGTCCCAGCATGCGCTGGGTGCTATGCTATTGCTCTTTGGTCGTAAAAAACGGGATTGATGCACACGCACATATTGTCCTTTCTTCCAGTAAGTGAAATTTAAGGATTATATTTCTCTTGAGAATGGATTTTTATTAATTTTATTAGATTCGTTGTTGCATCGTGAAAAGGCGGATCAATGCAATAAAATGTGGTTTTCATTGTGAGGCGATGTTCTTTTAGCGCATTTGGCGTTGTGCAGCATGTGTGTGAACTACATATGTATATGGAATTAGAGATCCATTACAATACACATTTTTTATAGGTCACTGCGTCGCGTCGCGTCGTAATAACGGACAGAATGGTTAAGAGTTTTTCATGTCCTAACGAATGTACCATTTCCTCTTAATGATTATACCAATCAATAATTAATTGTTAAATTTTAGACTAATGGATTTTCAATTATCTATAATAAAAATTCCAATTAAAACCTTTTCATCTCAATTAATCATCTTAAACAAAATTGTTTCCATGTTATTATTCCTAATTCTGTTATTTGCTTTCCGTGAGAATTTTCGATGTTTGAGCGATTCTGAATTAGATTTATACTTTCTATTAAACTTTAAAAAATGTGCGTGAAATAATATAAATAATTAAAAAAAAGTAATTTGTTCATGATTTATGTGGGAAAAGTAACTTTGATAATAACGGTCGATCACCGAACATTTGGCTTGCCTTGCACTTCTAGTTTTAATGCTGAATGATAATAATCTAATCTGATATCCTTGATCCTGTTGGACTTTTAATTGGTCACAACCCGACCCTTTATATATTTTCATTTTAATTAATGCTCTATATGGATCCTGTAATAAAATTAACTGAAAATATGAATGCAGTTGCAATAGTCAATAGTCATGTGAACAAATCGGTCGGTGCAACCTGCATGTGCAATAAACAATGCGTGCAGCGTGCAGGATATGAGCATCAAGTTAAATAATTAAGTCATTGAATTAATTTGAGACAATCTGTAACATTAGTTAAATTTGAAGAAAAAAAACAGTCTTTATTCTTTATTAAGACAAAGCTTATAGCAATATTGCTTAAAAACACTAAAAATAAAATAATTATAGTTTCTGCTTACAACTCAAATTCCTTTCCCAAGCAATTCTAGGCACAGACATTGCCGTTTTTTGTGAATCCTTTTTGGTTCTTTCCTACTTTGCGATCTACATTAGTGCTTTCGTAAGAAGCAATTGTTTAAAACTTTGTAGCGTTCAAGGTTAAACTGAACACTGTAAACTTATGATAAAAA
>JANSTS010013067.1:0-40574 GCA_026546915.1 Sylvicola fuscatus
CCCCCACCATTCACACTGCTTCTTCAGTGCCCCGTCGCAGAAAGAGAGTTGCTGCGCCGCGCTCGCGATTGCGCATTTTCCACATATTCTATTCACAATCATTACGTCAGCCATAATAATGTATCTATATGTACAGATGCTTCATTCCCAACACACATCTGGTCGACAGCGCTCTTCCAAGTATCCAAAGATGACGCTGTTTTTGTTGGTTTGTGCTGCAGATTCTAGAATCCACAACAGTTTTGATGCGCGCGTCAAAACACCATTCAATAATATAAAAATTCAATCAAAATCCTCCCTAATATCCTTGGAAGCGCCGCCCTAGCTCTGTCAACTCTCTCTCTCTCTCTCTCTCTCTCTCTCTCTCTCTCTCTCTCTCCTATCTTTATGGGACTCTCAATGTATGTCATCAAAACAGAGTTATTATTATTTCTACTGCAATCAACCACCCAAAATCGTCACCTCGTGAATCCAAATCATCCCCCACCACCCCTCCAATTAAATAACATTTGCATAAAAATATGCCCTTTGTCACACAAAACATATTCATCGCCGTTTCGTGGAGAGTGGGGGCCCTATGTACTTTCTAGTGGGCGACAATTAACTATTCATATACATTTCTATACATTAAGGACTTTGTGTTATGTTGCAAAGTGCGCACGTGCCGCAGTGTCCGCCATGGCGGTGTGCCGGTGGTTCTATGTTTGTTATCAGCATTTTTTCGCATTCAAATAAATGATACAGAGAGAGAGAGAGAGAGATGGAGAGGGAGAGAGAGTGACAGAGCTAGGAATAGATGCTGATAGCAATTGGAGTTTTTAATCCCTACACATGAAACATAGTTATGATTCACTCAGGGGGTGTGTTTGTGTGCAAGGACCTGCCGCCAGCCGTTGATTGGGTGGGTGGCTAGGTGGTTTGGAGATGTGCAGTTTGTGTAACTGTTATTCAATTTGCTGCCGTCAAAAATGTTCGTCTCGATCTTGAACATTGCAATGCAGCATAGGCTGGAACATTAACCAAAAAACCAGTTTCCCCTCCCAACATGATGGAATGATCCCAATGAAGAGACACAAAATACCACCTTCTACCGGATTGAAGCGAAAATAAAAGAACAGAATAGACACAGAATCCACAACATTTCAGCTCCCTGTATTCATGTATTCAGGTGTTTGCCAAATCGAACAGCGGCGACAAAAAGCGCGTACCGTCCGCATGTGGACGACGCAAACCTGTATGGATCCGCGGCTCAGAAGCGCGCTTTTACATAGGCGGCGGGAGGCGTACAGTCGCACACCTATGTAGTCGCGCACAGCTCATAGTTTCTGCAACATTGACGTATGTAAATGCGCTTTTTACATAAACAACTGTTAATGCTCGCATGACCATTGCGTGTACAATTGTGCTCACTGTACCGGGGAATGGGCGGCTGGATGGGCCCGCATATACACAGAAGCCAATCACATTGGCAGTGGCAGGTCGCTGGCACAGCCGCTTCGTACATGTACCAGCGCCAAATGCCTGGTGATTGTCAGGTCATGCGCCCAGCAACCCGTGTCGGGCGCAGTGACACCCAACTGCTCCCGTCATTGTCGTGGAACGCGCACAGCAGCTGCAGCAATCTTCGTATGCGGATCTAAGACAGTCCTGAATGACGCGCGGCTGTCAGTCGCACACGCGAATTTATTTCTCTGTTTCTTATCATTTGTATCAATCAGACTGGCAGACAAAATTTTAATGAATCTGTCCATAAAATTGATTTCGGGCTAGGGTTTTTCTATTTTTCCAGTTTTCCAATTTTCCATTTCCCAAAAGTGTGGGTCACCCTGGCCTTCTCCGCCCACCTATTGCTCATACTTTCGTATGACTGGCAATATCTTCTACAATCTAACAACTCCTTACTTCCCCCACAATCTCTATCACTATTCCATTTTCTTAACAATAAACTCTACAAGTAGTTTTCACCTTCTCAATACAGCCGATATTAATCTCGATAGATCTTAGTACAAGCTTGTTGAGAAAAATATGCATAAAATTAAAAATTCGGGCCTAAAATGAACAATGCTAACGACAAAAGTGGTTCCTTAGGAGAATCCTTTTGAAGTTTTTTTTTAGTTAAGTAAGTTGTACATAATTATAAATTAGATTTCTGATATTATTAGACGTATTAGGGAAGAAAGATTCTTAAAATCTACTTCTTAATCTTAGGTGCCGAATAGTTTTGAGAGAATCAGTTTCATTAACGGCAGACTTCCAATTGACCTGTCAGTGTACATAGTGGTAGATTCCATGGGTATTCTTTTTGTATGTTTAACCGTTTTTTGAGTCAACCAAAAAGTTTGCTCACGGCTAGTGGTTCAAATATAGGAAAGGAATACTCCTGGAATCTGACCGGCAGTCATAGAATCTGTCGATAGATATTAAGTTGGTATTAGTGTGAATGTTTGTTTGAGTGTTTGGGTGGGCGGGCGGGTGGGTGTGTGGTTGCATGGATGGAATGGATGAGTTGGGGTGGGGTGAGTGGTTGGTTGATGGATGATTGGTAGCTGAGTTCTTCGAATGGTTGTTTGATTGATTTGAGATTTCTTAAACTGGGAGATCTTGGTTGGTTCTTTGAATGGATGGTTATTAATTCGCGGGATTGATTGCCTGGCATTCTGAGATACTTGTTACTCTCAAGATGCAACGGGCCATCTCTCTCTCTCCTTGTAAATATTTATTTCTAACACATTTTCTTTTGCTTTTCCATATTAATTAATTTAGTTTAATTTGTAAATTTATTAAACCTTGAAAAACCCTTCAAGGTTTTGACAAAAAAAAAACTGTTCCCTTACTTGAAAATGATGTCTCTGTGGAATCTTGTACATAGGGCTGATACTCAGTGAAAGTCGGTGTCCAACAACTTCCAATTCTTTGGATAATGACTGACGTGATTTCAAGCTCACCGATCAGAGATATTTTAATCAATTCTTTTTTTCTTATTTATATTTGAAAAATGTAAATTTCATATTTAGTAGTTTATCCCCCCCCCCCAATCTAGTCAGCACTTTTTAATTGTTTTGTTTTAAAATCTTGAACCGATCCTTTTAAGTTTCTTTAATTACCTTTTGTTTTTATTTCTAAGATCTTGTTTCTTTGTCTATTTTAAATTATCTAATTTGTATACATTTTTAAAATAAGTTTTTCAACTAAACCTTGAAAAAATCTTTTCATTGTAGTCTTTTGTAAATTTCTTCATTGCTCAGTGAACAGTTTCCTTAATGTAAATACGTAAGCCATCTACTTGGCACTCCACATTTTCTTCCAAAATAGAACTTTGACTAAATTATGCATGTAAGTTATTCATTGTGAGTTGTGAGTGCGCGCCAATTAATGCGAATATGAGCGAGTTGTCGCTTCGAAGGAACAATGTGTGCACATATGCTCAGGTAGCACGTACTAGCCGACACACGCACACGCACCGCCTATATACCCAACATCTTACAAATTACAATGGGTTCCGTCTTAATCTATATAGAGACGACTGAGACGAGTGCATGGCTCTCCACGCCAGTTCCGCCCCGACATAATCCGAGGTCAGAACTCGAGGGAACTCCAAATACATCGTTTTGCTGTATTGCATGTTTGTCTGGCTGTTCCGAGTTCTGGCCTGGTGTGCCCTCAGTTGGTCGACCTTTTAGCGAATTATGCCGCCGCTTGCGCTTTATGTTCTTGTTTTTATGTTTCTGTTGTTGTTCAGTTGCAACGAGCAACATTTCTCGTCCGTCTTTTTCTTCTTCTTCTTCTTCCTCTTTATTTTTCTGTTGGCATAACTAATTGGCAAACCGGTTTTGGCTCGATACTAAATAGCTAAACTCAATTCGGACGTATTCTCTTCTTTGCGTTGATGGGTAGAAACAACATAACCTCAAATTTCAAACAAAATCCTGTTGCATATCTTGAGACTTCTAACCCACTTCTCAGGCTAATTAGTTGATAGTTATTATTACTGGCGACTTGTAGCTGTGGCATGCTAATTGCAGTATGTCATGGCCATAAGACGATAGAAATAATAACACTTAAGACTTGAAATGAATAAAGGAAAGGACGCGTGTTTGTGTACAGGAACGCACACAAAATCAGCCAGTGAAATTGTAAAGACGGCCATTTAGTCCACACATGTACACACCATATAACAACTGAAGTGGTTGCCAATGGAGGATATCCTCCCAGTGTTGGCGCCCTCGAAACTATGTAATTTCATGAAATTGTACCTCGCCGCTGCTGGTCCGGTAGAATGCGATTTCGCCGTTCCTTGCTATCCGCACATCACTCATGGGACGAGGCGGCTGCTGCTATCCCTGCAATTCCTGCAGTGGCACGCCGCTTTAGTAGCCCCCCTCTCTCTTTCTCTCTGCCTCACTCACTCCCTCTCTCTCTCTCTCTCTCACTCTCTGCACGGAAATAAGTAGTAGTTAATAGTAATTACGCACACAAACGTCCTTACTACTCCCACAAACAACTAACTTTTGGGCTTTGCTTTTTCTCTACTTCTTCTTCTATCTTTTTCTTTTTCTTTTTTCTTTTTTTTGATTCTTTTCTCTTATATAATGTATTCGTACATTATGTATTTGCCTTGCGCGCGACCCAACAACAAATATGACAACAACACACCGCGCGCGCTAATCTCCACCACACACGAAAACACGAAAAGACCGCGCGCTTCTCGCGCGATTGTTTCGCCAAATACACAGAAAAAAAAAACGAAAAAAGAGAGAAGAAAAAAAATATGAGAAGAAAAAAAATTGACAGGGAAAAAATGGAGAAAAAACCTCCACGAAGATTGGGAAAAAAAGGCGTCGGGCAGAAAAAAAATGCACGCGCTAAGTGCGGTGGGGTCTCGTTTTCTTTTGGGGGTTTTTGGATTTTTTTTTTTGGTTTTTTTTTTTTTTATATTTTGAGTACAGACTAAGAAATGCGCAAATATTTGACCACTCCGGCGCTTTCTCAACTTCAACTATTGACACGAAGTTAGTTTTCAGAACTGTTTTTTCACGTTGCAACCGTTTTTTTTTTGGTTTGTTTGTCAAAAAACGGCACAGTTTCTACCGCATTTGCACCGTTAAAAACAGTTTTGTTTCAAATATTTTTTGTTTTTTTGTTATTTTTTTGTTTTTGCAATTCAAACCTCAAACTCGCACCTCTTCGGGATTGCGTGTAGGCGACCACACGCAGAATTTTGCAGCCACAGCAACGTTTTTTGTTGTCTTTTCTTTTTCGTTTTCTTTCTGATAAATCAAAAATTGTATTCTTCTTTGTTTTTTTTGTTTTTTTTTTTTTACAATATTCACACACACGACGGTAACGCGACGGATTTAGGACCTTTCTGTTTATTGTTTTTTTTTTTTGACAAATTAAATTTTTCCAATATAGAATTTGTGTTGTTGTGTTAAACAAATAAACGGCGACGACGACAACAACGCGACTACTTCTCATATACACTTATTGATAATTGTGGAGACCGCGCGCTACATATTATGTGCTGCACGAACGACCCGTTAACTCTGAGGAGGCGATTATTGTATTGGAAGCGGGCCCGTTTCGGCTGTTTTGTCTTCTGGCACGAGAGACTCTGTAGCGCACATACGCCGTTTGGGCACGTACACACAACTTTTCCACGTACGGTGGAACTATACTCGCGAGGCGCTACAACAAAAGAAGTAGGCGCAAAAATGAAGAGCCGCCGAACACAATTGTGTGAGCATACATGCATGTTGGGCTGTCTTCCATCCCCCCCCCCTCTACTCTCTCTCTCTTTTGCTCTGCCAGCATAGGTGGCAAATGGGAATTTGTGTCGTCGCCTTGTACGCCATGGCAGCGGCTTCGCATATGCACACACAGTCACGCCGGCCTTATGTGTGACATAATGCGGATTATGTGCGAGGCGTCCACACAGACGCGGCCGGATGGCGTGTGCTGGTTGTGTGCGAGACTGTCTCTTGCCCTGTATTTGCTGCATCCATTATGTACAGCTCCGCGTGTAATTCATGCTTTGTAATTATGTGTTTTATGCTGGATTTGTGACAATAGTCGCTGTCGTTACTGGTGCTACAGCGGAATTATGTTGCTGGCTAATTATGTTGCGAATTATTTCATCTTTGGGTTTAGCGGGAATTGCACCCTGTGAAGTACAGTGACGCGCTGCAGTAAATTCGCTAGGAGTTTCCGTTTGGTCAGTCGGAATCCGAATCAGCTATTCCACTTTATCCACCAAAAACCTTCTTCATTTACCTTCCCAATCCACGAATTTAGTTGCCTACAGCAGTTATATCAAGGTCAAAATTTACTAATGTCCCAGGTCAATTCGGTTTTCAAAGTCCCAATATGCATAAATCGTTTCCTCATCATAAGCAACATATGTATATCATGCTCACTGTTAGCTCGCATGCTAATCTGAGCCATGATGCAATAGATTCGTGCGGAATGCTGCCCAATCTCCCAAATCCCATTGATTTCTGTCAATTCACCCCGCTGCCTCCGTCAAATATAAAGCGACGAACAAAAAAAAAACAAAAACAAAAAGAAGTTACATTTTGCGCTGAACATTAAATGTTATGTTTTGGGCATGCCAATGCAACATGACGGAATCGCCGGCGCGCACAGCCAACAACAACATAATCAACATTCAGTGCGCCGCCTCTGGTGGTGTGTGCAACCACCAGAATGCCATTGCCGGATTGCATGTACAGCACACATGCACGACACATGAACGGCGGCCAGCATAAGTGCAAAAGGGAAATCGAAACGCATCCCTGGCAATAATTCTATGCTCACACACGCACACTAACGTCGAGGAGTGCGGCGCCCAAGCCCAATAGCGTCCGCATTTGCATGGGCTACAGCTCGATGTGGCCGCATACTTTCGGTCGGTACTGTTTCTATGTACCTGAATTTGTATGTATGTACTGTGAAATCGGCCAAGTACATAAGGCTATGCAGTTGTGCGAGCTGGCTGAGGAGTGAGGACGTGCGAACGGAGGAGCGCGTGCGCACCGTCCGACAACATCGAACCCTATTATCGAGAGTGGCTGGGCCGGCTGTGTGTTGGTGAAGCGACTGCCACACGAAATTCCAGTGCTGTACATGTTGAAGCCACACGGGCCAGCCGAATTGTTTTGCTTCACATTCACTGCAGTTGACTCGTTGCAGGAAATCGAGGACATTTCCTCAATTGTAAATGAATCCTTTTTTTTTTGAATTCGACAAAACTGCGTATACAAATGGCAGTTGCAAAAACTAAATTAGTTAAGATCAAATGCTTGTTTTGTTCGTGCAACTGCCATATTCAGGAAAGGACTTCTTGTCGTCAAGGACACGCTATTTGCCTTTGTGTCTAATCACGTATCAATTCTGCTTATAATTCATTCATTGCCGACTCTAATGCACATTTGACCGCATTTAATGTCCTGGATGCACTTTATGTTGACGCCAGTCATGCATAAATTATATCAAGAGCTTTGCATATTTAATGCTGATATCCTTGTACTTATTTCTTTATGGTATCTCATTCAATGGTCAATTATTTAAGCTTCTTGAAATTAGAGCAACATTTATGGGACTTTAATTTTCTTAGTATTTATAGGAATAAACATAATTTTTAGGACTTTTTTTTATATTTATATTTATAGGAATAAACATAATTTATAGGACTTTTTTTTTAATATAATAATATTTACTTACTTACTACTTTTATAATGACATATGCCCTCTCACCCATTGATTACAAATGCTCGAGACAACAACATATTTTTAAGGATAATTCAATTTAATTCAACCGAAATTTTTGTAAAATCATATTTTATTGAAATTAAGATTGACTCAATTGTAAATAAAAAATTGAATTAAAAAAAAAACCAGACTTGCAACAAATACTCGTACATATAATTGTAAATAAATTAGGTTAAGAAAATTAATATTAACTCAATTGTAAATATAAAATTTAAATTGGGAAAAAATTCAGATTTGTAAGAAATACTCGTACATTTAATGATTGTAAATAAATTAGGTTAAGCAAATTCGATTTTCTTTGTCTTAAGACGGTTTAAGTTTTCAGATGAATTTCGTTTCACGATTTTTAGGTCTTTTCTTTTATTTTTTAATCATCCAAAAAACCAGGTAATTAATCATATGCAAATGATTATGAGCACTTTTTTATGTTAAAATGAAATTTCTCAGGTCAAGGAGTGGAACTGGAACTTTTGAGTCCTTTTATTTATTTATTTTGGCCTCTTCAGATGTTGATCGACTTAAATCTGCAACAAGGATCCTAGACCAGCTGATACTTCAAGAAAAGGCAATTACTATAACGTTTTTTTTCATGTAGAAAAATCACGAATATTTTGAATTTTATTTTCATACTCGCATATCGACAGGAGGGTTTCAAGGACATTCAATAAAGGACAGTTTTTGGAAATATTGAACACGTTTAGAATCAGCGTGACATCGGGTTTCATTGTGGTTTATGTATTTGTTCAAGATTTACCCCAATGAGAATCCGTTATCACTTTGATTTGATTTGTACAAGTTTTAATTTAATTTACATTATCCTTTTTCAAGTGTTTCTGTGTCCAGGACGAACGACACGAGGACGTTGTTTGCGTTCCAAACCGTTTGCTGAGTTTAAGATTTGAATAAGTCGGCAGCTTTTTTGAACACAATCCGCATCCCTATTCGATCACATTGATTTTTAACAATTTATTTAACTTTTTAGTGTCCTTCAGTGTCCTGTTTTATATTGCAAAAGTGTTCTTTTTTTTTGCAGGTATTTTGCAATTATGCCATCGCTAAGCTTACACTTTTATGTATGATAATTGTAAGCTTTGTGTAGGTGCACTTGAGAGATGTCCTTTCTGCTCTTTCAATTATGTTTTCAGGATTATTCTATCATTCTTTAGTTGCAGGCAATTTGTATGATTTATTATTTGTGTATTAAGTAAGTCTCACAGTTGATTTAAGAACTATGGCACTTGCTTATATCACAAATAACAATTCGTTGCTTCAATTCTTTAGTTTTCTTTTTTATTTTCTTAGACTAACGATACACATCAAAGCAAAATTTCATCCTTTACATATAGACGTAATGATTTCAACCAGGATTTGTGTCTTCAATCAACCTTTCGTAGATTTTATTCGCAAAATGTTTCTGTTAGAGCTTCTTTGGAGCATATTTTATAAGATTTGATCATTCTTATGTAAATTTGATTAAATACATTTATTTATAAAGTAAACATTTGACATGCTTTTTCACTGTTTGGGTTTTTTTTTCTAGTCATTTCATAGAATTGCAATTTGCAGGATTGTCCAAAAAGCCAATAATATATCCTTTATAGGTTAGAAAAACAATTTCCAAAGGACTTGCGACTCGACCAACAATGGTTTGTCCAATTTATTGTTTTGATTCACCAGATTATGTTTTACCAGATAGAACCGGTCGATTTTCAACTCTAATCATTCTGTCACGCAACAAAAAACAACAACAAAAGAAACGTTTTTTTACAGTTATTGTTGTAACAATAAAAGAAGGCATCACAAAAAAAAAATAAGATCCACCCGCTCCCAATAAAAAACACCAAATTGTTTACTTATCTGCACTTGATTTGCCGTTTTTAGTGCCCACTTTTGTGCACTTACTGATAATAATCAGGCGCGATCTTGAAGATGCTAAGATTTAAGGTAAAACACTCGAGTAGTTCCACGAACAGCATTTCGCCAAATGAGCTACGTGTCAGAAAATGTAGCCACTAAGAAAGACAGGCCACATATCCAATTGGGATCAGTGATAAAACTTGTGAGAGCGCCCAACGTTCAACGTCGACTATCTTAGCCCATAAAGTAATTAGACGCCGTTGTCGCTCTGCTGAAGAATCTTTATGGGTCGCATTTATGGATTTACAGTCCACGGCAATAGGTAGAGGCAACAGCCCAAGTAAACATAAGGTGTCATACGTCGCAATTTAATTTTCCTTTGAATTAGACCTCTTATGCCGCGCAACAGTGCAATCAAACTCTTGGCAGTCACTTACCGTCTTCGGCACAGGTGAATTGTGTCGCCTCTCGTCGCGACGTGGAATTTTAATTGTTGTTTTTTTTCTTTCGAATTTCTTTCTTGCTAAGTAAGAAAACATTAATAATAAGTTTAGAAGAGCTCCAAGAAAGAGCCATGTTATGTAAATGGGGTAAATGCTGGAAGTTCTGCAAGCAGAATGCGTTGACGCTGCTCACAGTGGTCGGAGTCATCACCGGCCTTGCCATAGCCTTCATAATTCGCGCCACTTGGACCCAACAATGGACTCCACGCGAAATCAACTACATCAAATTCCTCGGCGATCTGTTTCTGCGCATGCTGAAAGGATTAATTCTGCCGCTGATCGTGCTCTCCCTGATATCGGCCATCGGCTCCCTAGATTTGACGCTATCGAAGAAGATTGGCATTCGTGCGCTCATCTACTACCTGATTACCACGTTCCTAGCAATCTCGTTGGGCGTCCTGCTCGTACTCACCATTCAGCCGGGCGCTAATCGCAATGAAGAAACCACCCAGCTGCAAACAGTTCTGAAGCAGACGACCACCGCCGACACCCTACTGGATCTGGTGCGCAATTGCTTCCCACCGAATTTGGTGCAAGCCTGCACCCAGCAGTACCAGACCACTCTCATCCAGCCCGAAAATGACACCGACTCGAATATCTATTCGTGGGAGATGAAGGGTGAGTACTACGACACGATGAACATTCTCGGTTTGGTGGTCGCCTCAGTGGTGGTCGGCGTGGCCATCAGCAAGGCACCGCAGGAAACGCGACAGGTGCTGCACCTTGTGCAGGAGAGCAGTGCCATCGTGATGCGCATCACTGGATGGGTGATATCGTTGGCGCCGGTCGGCGTGTTGTTCCTGGTGTGCGCCCAAATGCTCGAGATGGAGGATCTCGGCGAGATTGTGGGAAAGCTCGGCCTCTACTCGGCCACCGTGCTGGCTGGATTGTTCATACATGGCATGGTCGTGCTGCCCTTGGGCTATTTCATTGTGGTGAGACGCAGTCCGCTGCGCTTTATGATAAACATGGGTCAGGCGTTGAGCACAGCTTTGGGGACATCGTCGTCATCGGCAACTATGCCCGTTACTATCCAGTGCTTGGAGAACAACAACGGCATCAATCCGAAAATAGCGCGCTTCCTCTGTCCCATTGGCGCCACCATCAACATGGATGGGACGGCGCTGTACGAGGCGGTGGCCGCCATTTTCATTGCACAATTGCGCGGCGTCGAGATGACACTTGTTAAGGTGTTGGCCGTGTGTCTGACAGCGACGGCCGCCAGCATCGGGGCAGCTGGAATACCACAGGCGGGACTCGTCACAATGGTTATGGTGTTGGATGTCGTTGGTCTGCCCGCTGATGACGTTTCCTTGATTTTGGCTGTTGATTGGTTCTTGTGAGTTTTTATTGCGTAGATTTGTAAGGAATCTGAAAAATAGCGGAAATACTTTTTTGTCGAATTGTCTATTTGATCTTGAGATAACAACCAATTCAAACAATCAATTGATAGCTGTTGAGCGATGCAGTCAATTGGGGGAATCGTAGAAGTGATAAGAAACGTTTTTTTTTTCGCTGATTATTATCGTGATAACGAAATAACAGAAATCTAATGTAATTTCTTCCACAGGGATCGCTTCCGAACAATCGTGAACGTCCTTGGGGACGCGTATGGCAGCGGAATTGTGGATTATCTCAGCCGCCATGAACTGGAGGACGAGCCAGTGACCAATCACACCTCAGAACACATTGAAAATGGAATTTCTCCGTAAGAAAACGTTCATTTGAAAAGGTTTTTCCTACGAAAAATATCTCACATAGAAATGTTTCTTACAGGAGCCCCACCGATCTAACAGATAAGCTGAGTTGAAATGCAGTTGGTGAATCCTGAGCCGTAGCCTGACTCGTTCATTTATTTCGTTTATACTTTTTACAACAAGTTTGAATATACATTGTTAAATATTGTTTGTTTGAGTTCATTAAGAAATTGAATACAGCTATACATTAATACATATAATTATGTTTTATATCTTAAGTTTATCATTGACAAAAATAGAGATATCTTGCAATTTGCATTGATATATTCCTTTACCCTTTTTATGGTCAACTTGAGCAATTTTAAGCCAAAATATGCGTTCTTTTCAAATGTACATTAAATCTATGTAAGAAATATAAGTGTGAATTGTTTAAGAAGGTACTCGCGTTACTTTAAGTGGTAGAGCATCTTTTTTCACTTAGTAACTTTGTTATAGGTAAATAGTAAATACTGTTTTTGTTGTTGTGCTGCTTATGTTAAATTTAAACATAATTTTTAACTATTTTGAGGCAGATTTCACTTTTAACTGTGAGTAAGTAAAATAGGCGATGTTTTGCGAAACTCTTTATCTGATTTTTTTAAATAGATATTTTAAATAAATGTCAATAATTATTATTAGTGCAGTTTAAACTTTAAAATTAAAAAATAAACGAAATGGCTTACAACTACAAAAAATCAATCAAAAAGCAGTGTTTTTTTTATTATATTAAAGATTATGTAAAATAAGATGCTGTATTAGTTTTAAGTTACTTCCATTGTGTTGTAGTTTCTGTGATTTAAGTAATTGTTTTTTTTTCAACTATAGACGTTTTGAAGCGGTCGGTATTTTTTTTTTTATCAATGGAATGTCTATGAACTTTTTTAGCAACAGGAATATGATAATTTGCGACTTTTCAGTAAGTTGATATGGGAATAAAAAATTGAGTGAAAATAACTCGTAACACGTTTATGTTGCAATCCTTTTTTTTTTTTAAATAAAATGTTAAGCAATCAAATAGTGCAACTACCAAGTAGTTTGATCTTAAAACTAACTTTTAATTGATTTATGTAAATTACTTTTTTTTTCTCCAATAAATAATTTAAAGACTGTTACAATTATTCCGTTTTAAGTTCATTTGCAGAATAATTTTTTTCAACTCCATTCTTTGTTAAGAAAGAGATATGGAGGGGTAGTTCTACCACAAACAACTTAGCAATTACACGAACCTTGGCATCCACCCCTCCAGCTTCTGGCCAATCACTAGAATTGTTTACAAGAATTAGTGGTTCTATACAATCAGTGCAGTGAGTTGAAATCCAAAAGAGATTTTTCTACAATACAATATATTCAGGGTTTCTCATTATTTACAAAAAATATATATTTTTTTATTTATATGTATATATTTATAATCATTAGTTTCTTATTTATTTCGTTTAACCATCAGTACATTTTAATCATTACCGTATTTTTTGTGTGTTTAATAATATCTTTTTAAATTAGCTTGTTCTCATTGTTATCTTCAATTGTTAATTCATACAATTATGGTAGTTGTTTCACTAGTAGCCACAAATATAGTTATCTCATAATTCATTAATTGTAAGACAAACATTTAAGTTGTTGGTTTGTAATTAATATTTAAGACATTTAGGTCGCTGGGCGATTTTTTATTTTCTTTAACTACTTGTTGTTTGTTTAAGTTGCATTGTGCACATTACAAAAGACATTGCGCATTTGTTTTGGTAAATTGTACGTTCGTTTGATGAAACATCTTCGGCACTGGCCGAGGGAGTAAACGAACGTAAAGAGATGCTGACATTTCATAAATCCTAAATACATGTTAATCTAAAAATACATATTCAACGCTTTCTAATTTTGGCATTTTGTCCATGTCTTCCGAGAAAAAAAAGTAAAAACAACAACATACATACATATACATAATTTTTAAGCATAAATTGAATATAGGAGCTTTTAAGTTGCCTATAAATGGTGTTGACGGCGCTGCGAATGTTTTCTGCATCGCCTGCACGTTTAACACTAAAAAGATGCGCCACATCCTTTGCAGAAATGAAATTTATAGTAAAATTTCCGTTTTCCTTTCTGAATTATCAAAAAACAACGAAACGACAAAAAACTTTAGAAACAAAACAAATCACCGACAGCCACACGGCAGGGCAGCACCGACCAGTTGAGCTTTTGCTGATCCCAGAAAGGACAGTTAATGGATGTAGTTGTGGTCGTAGCTGTCACTTTAGATGTTCACCTCGGTCTTGGGAATTGTGCGCGCCTTCTCTTCGATGCGTTTTCGTCGCTTGTTCAGCAGGGCGTTATTTGAGCTGTCCAGTGTCTGGACTTTCATCTATAGCAGAGTTTATGTGAGTTTTTTTTTTGTATTTTGGGCATTCACGTCCTTAGAAATTACCTGGTCGTAGTCAACTCTCATTGTGGCAAGGGAGCGTGTCATCTCCTCCTGCACCTCAGGCCACTGTTCCTCGTCTTCTCGCAGGACTCGACCAGTGTGCAATGGAGTTTGCGGTACAGCTGTGTATTGCTACAAAATTCACAGGACATTTTGTATTTGCTCAAAGATAATTGATGTTAAAGTAAACTTACAGCAATCCAAGAATTCTGCATCACCTGTTCAATGGTCAGACGGTGAGCCGGATCAACGCTGAGCATTCCCTTGATCAGGTTCTTGGCCGCCTGGCTAACGTTCTGCCATTCTGGATTGGGGAAGTCATACTGTCCGGTGCGAATGCGCTTCTTCATGCCGGGCGATATGGCCAAACCGTGGTTGCTGTAGAATGGTGGAAATCCGCACAGTCTAAGACAAAAACCAGCAATTAGGTAACTTGGGCAGTTCAGAGTCTTGACAAATACTCACAAAATGTACATAATAACTCCTAGCGACCAAATATCACAGCTTTTGTCGTACTTCTCTGGGCCTAGTACTTCCGGAGCTGCAGAAAGAAATCGTTAATATTCCAAACGTTTGGGCTGAATCGCAAAAGAATACACACCAACATAGTAGGGAGTGTAGCAGGGCGTCTGAAGGGTGCCCTTAATAAATGTCTCCTTGGCAAAGCCAAAGTCTGTCAGTTTGAGGACGGCGTCAGCCGCTGGAGTTGTGTACAGCAAGTTTTCTGGCTTCAAGTCGCGATGGGCGATGTTGCGATCGTGCAAGTACTGGACGGCCATGCAGATTTCGTGCATTATCTGGGCGGCCTCTGTCGAGACAAAAGATGTTTGTTTTAGAAATGGATGCCACGCGAGAACCGTGTCAAGATTTAAACTAACCGCGCTCCACAAAAGCACCATCCTGCTTGTCTTGAATGCGCTGGAACAGCTCGCCACCTTCCATGCACTCCATCACCACCAGCAGACACTTGTTCTCGCTGTAGGTGTTCTCGTACACATCGATGATGTTTACGATGTTCAAGCATCCGCTGACGCGCCAATGCAGATCGACCTCACGTCTTGCCTTGGCATTGTCATGAAGCACCTGCGAAAACAGAATTTTTTTTAGCAAATTTATGGAATCAAAATGGCTGTATGTTCTTACCTTGAGCGCATATTTGCGACTCGACTTCTTATCAGTGCACTGGACCACTTTGCCGTTGATGCCGAGGCCGAGGACGGTGTTCGAGATCTCATAATCGTCGGTGATTGGCGTCTGCTTGGGCTGTCGCGTCGTCATTGTCGCCATTTGCTTCGGGACGACCGCTGTCGGTTGGCTGAATTTTAACAATTTAAATTTACTTATTTTGAACATCTTCAAGGCTGTTGAATGTTTGCAAGGAAATCTGTGGTCGGTGTGTATCTATGTTTCTTTCTTTTTTCTCTCGCGATTATTATCTCACTGCGTACACAGTCGCACAAAACAAAGATGCACAAGTCAGTCTACTGATGTCCGGATGACGTCAAACTGTGCACTTTCTCTAGTTGCAATCGACAATATGGGTCACACGCAGATAGCCAGCGTCTTGGGTTTTCCCTTACGCAAAAAGGTTTAGCTTTTTTTTACACGGTCCAACGTTTGTGTGGGCCTGAGCGAGGAACTTTGCACGAACGCAACGTGTCTGACGCGTCTGACGCCTGTAAATGTCGTCGCTTCTGTGCACTACAGGTAAATGCCAAAGCTTAAGGAGGTTGATAATCACTGGTTACACAACGACACGCGGAAGCAGATAAGATTTCGGAGGTGCGCGCTCAACCTCAATAACTTTCAGGCGGCAGCAGCTCAGTGGTGGCGCGACAGACTCACTGCAGGTATGGGAAAGTACTACGCGTAGGTCTTTACGAGTTTCGACGGCTCAAGACGCTGCTCGCTGGACGAATCTCGATGGAAACAAATAAAAACAGACACGTTCAAGCCTTCTCTCTCTGTCCCATCACCTCAAGACCATCTACGTCTAATCACACGACACATTTCATCATGTCAAACAAAAAAAAAATCACTGTTTTTATGCTGCAAACGTAATTGCGGCCACCCAATCTTAAATACAAACACTTACTTACTGACTTCTTCGCGGAAACTGTCTTAATCGCACCCAAAAGGAAGGCCGCTTTAACAATAACGACGATGACTTTTGTTGTGGGGGCCCTCCTTGGACTCAAGGTCGTCAAAACGTTCAAAACTCCGCTGGCCACAGTTTCACCGATTCTTTGTTGTAACAACAAATTATCTTAAAGATTTATTCAAAGACGCAGACGACAGGGCGAAGGTGGGGCGGCAGATAGATAGTAGACAACTGACTCACGAGTCGCACCTGGTTAATGTCGTGCAGAATACGTGCGTCGTGCGTGTACTACACACGACTACTAGCTACTACCTCACTCACAAGCACAGGTAATCGGCTGGTGTGCACATATGCTACCTGGCTAGTCAGTACGTTCATTATGACGTGGATGTGCGTACGATCAGTACATACCACTGGCCGTACGCGTCCGTTTATTAATAATAGTGCCAGTTGGTGTACTTTTCTAGGAACTGAATAAAATCACGTCGAGTCACTCTGCGAACGTAAAAACGGCGATTCTTAGCTCATTGTGTCAGTAAGATGCGGCGACTGGGGCGGGAGAAGATGTGTGACTCACTTCAGCTTCTACATTGTTTACGAAGCCGGTGGATTTTTCTTACAATACTTGTGGACGCTTTCTGTTTCGTCTTATGATGCGCAATGAGTCACGCCATTGTGAAATGCTGCGATGTTAGGTGAACTCAAAGGGCCGAACCCTTGGAGCCTTGGAATGTTTCTTGACCGCAGTTGAAGAGAATGGCAAACCCATGGAAATTACTGTAAAACCGCGCCGTCTTTGAAAAGGGTCTTGCAATCAAAGATTTATGCGTCAATCACGTGTTGGCAGTTGGCAACCTAAAGGCGTCAGCTATTCCTTACAGATAGGCAGAAGGAGGTGAAGATAGCTCAATTTAAGGTATTTGATTGACTTGAGGAGCTTCTGTCTTAAGTGAAAGGGAAATTCTGAAGAGCCAAGTGAAATAACAGTTTTGAACGGAACTTCCTTCTGATTAAACCAAAACAATTAGAACTTGATAAGACTTGTGTGATAAGACAGCGGACTTTCTCAGTCTTGTTACAGGTTGTTTTTTGTTTAAGAATTTTCCATTGGATCCGCAAAAGTCTTGATTGATTTGGTTAACTAATGATGCAGGAAACATCTTTTCCCACAAAATCCTTTAAAGAAATTGTCATTTCCAGGTGTTAATCATCGAAACACTTCAATTGTTCATAATTTCAACAAAAAACCGTGTCTTGAAGGTCCTTTAAAACAAAATTAGGACAGCTAATTGTCATCAAATTACATTCAGCCGGGCAAATTGAGTTAGGCACTCAGAAATGTGAAGTGCGGGCTTTTTAAGGACCGATCCATTATCCGTAATGTCACTCGCAGGAGTCGCTAATGATGATTGAAGTAGACGAGCACAACTGCTAACCGCAGATAAAATGTACATAATAAACATGACAGTGCATCAGGATGATGTAATCGCTGCATTGGATTATGTTTCGCACGTGCCAGCTGAGCGCTTCTCAATTTGCATAAATTCGCCTAACAATACAACACAAAAGCAAACATTTCTGACAGAATCCTTTCCGAATTGACATATCCTGGTCTTGTTATTCTGTACAAGACAAATTGTTGCGAGTGAAACGGATGTGTGACTTACTGACGGATTATATTCCACTTAAAGTTCGTTAAATCCTTTTTGTCCGAAGTGAGAGGACTTGTGTTGCAGCAACGTGTTTTTAGCCATACAATAAATTGCATAAAACATTAGAATGCACTTTTTATTGCTGCGGCAAATCCATTCCTCCCAGCCACCCACGTCGTGTGTGCATAATGCGACAGCGCTCAGCGGCATCGGCGCGGCGCAGCACAGCGCGACATTTCAATTATTTTCCGTTAAAAAATGCATTTTATCGAAACAGGCACAATGCAAATTGCATATTAAAAACGAGATATTGTTTGTCCAGCAAATGTCATTTGGCAAATTGCCGCGAGTACATGCAATTGAACTTTGTATCGATTACCATATCGTCGATATTCATTAAATTTCTTGTCTGGGACGCTAATTTTAACTTCAAATGCACACTTATGGCGCAAAACTGAATCGACAGCTGTGACACGCCATTATGCACGTAATTCGCAGCAAATCGCTTGCATTTCGTAATTATTTTGTGTGGCTTTAGGGCAGATATCGAACGCGTCCAAATGCACATCTAATTATAGCGAAATCGCGTGCTCGCGACTGGCGTGTGCCTAATTAGTTGTGTGCATTTTGCATATGTGTTCGATGAGAAGGTGAAAAAACGGGATGTTTCGATTCAAAATGATTGCATGCATCTCCATGCACTCGATGCAATAGAGATGTTAAGTGAACACTTAGGTGGGCGGCGGTGTAAGTGGTAACTCAAGGAGTTTGAAACGGAAATGAACCTTAACCTCAAATTGAATGTACTCATTTCAATAAATATAGACTCTGAACGTCCTTGAAATTCACAAAATTAGTTGTCACCAAAACCCTAATCAAAATGTGTGAGCTTTTGTTTATTGTAATTGACAGTTCCAATGAAATGTGATATTTTCACCATCTTTTGGTGTCGATGTCACCGCAAATTTAATTGAATTGTTCTGACATCAAAGTGCCCATCCAAATGACTGTCAGTTCCCAAAAAAACATATTTTTTCGACGCAGTAAACAGCGGTTACTTAAAGATGTCAGATAACGGTTCTACAAATTCTTATCACGTTTTCCACGTGAAGAGTTTCAGAAAATTGTGTCAAATTCGGTGGCTGCAGTCGCCGCGCCAGGATTTATTTACCCATCTGGCAATTTGACGCATCCGCGCATCAACAACAGCCCACTGATTTGCTAATCAGCCATGTAAGATTTCCAATATTCTCAAGAAACCTTATGGATTTAATCTAAATTTAACTTCTCCGCGTTGAACAACATTGGGCGTTTGACTCTGAACCAAAAACAACATTGTCTGCTTCCACCGGCCAAGAACGTTAGCGGCATATGTAAAAGTCGCGAATTATTTACACACAAAATTAGCGGATGGCAGTTGGGCAAATAGACAACCATCGACCAAATTGCTTAGAGTTAGCGATAAGATGCAGCTGCAACTATTCGCTATTTTTTATCGCCGAAATCGATGCATTAACTTGTTAATTTCGCGCGTTATTCTGCAATTACTTCCAACAAGATTCCAATTTATCGCCAGTTTAGCGTTTTAGTGACGCTCATGGCTCAACAGTTTTCCATCAGGATGGTGTCACAGCAAATTACAGACCACCGGCATTGGCGGACTCGTCGCACAATTGTGGACGCCGAAGAAAGAGGCATGCAAATAAGACATTTCGCCAATAAGACATCGTTAACAAGTTAAAACATCTCGTTGAAGGTGGAAAAATAATTGGCAATTTAACTTGAAAATGTATTTGCTTTAGCGACTCCAAACAAATAATGAGGGTTTATAAACAAAGAAGCTAATAAATATAAAATATTGTCAGAGATTACCGCGAATTCGTCTTAAAATTCACAAAAAAAAAAAAAATAATAAAAAAAGGTGAAGAAGACTAATGGTTATAACAAGTAAGATGAGCTGGAAACTGTTTGATAATAAAGGAATAACCATAACCTTAAGCGCCAGAAGAACGTCTTTCGATCTACAAGAATAGAAAATATTCCAAGAATCTTTGTTGAAAACATTAAATTGCTGGAGGGATTCAATGGCTTTAAAAGGGATCACTGAAAGCTTTAATGTCGCCTCCACATGCACAGCGAGCTTACTGCACGGATTTATGACTTCCGAGAAATTGAACTGCATTTAATGCAATTACGAATTGCGGTTGCACCACAAACTTTCATCCAATGTCAGGCGAATTGAATTAACTTAATTTGTCGCGATATGAAAGCTTTAAGCGCAACAAGTGGCAGTAGCGAATTTCGACGCTTTTGTCTATTTGACTTGCTAACCCGGAGTGGAGGCGAGTCCTTGCTGGGGGAGTGGTGGGTGGGTGGAAATGCTAAACAAATCGACATCTCCTTCCCATTGGCAAACAAATTCTATTTAAGCTTTAGTTAAACATCAAACAAATTGTTTAGCTTTCCCATTTCATTTGTTGAGTTATGTTTGAAAAGCTCGTTTCTCGGTAAATATTTCAATTAGTCTTCATACAAAAAACGGATTCGGTTTCAGTTCTGGTAAGGCTAAAGCTTATTACAATGCAAAAATGTTTACACCGCTTCTCTTCAACCTCAGCCATTGTTTATTTAATGAAAGGACGAAAAGGCTTCCACGGCAGCTTTAGACATGTTTGACGACGATACTGTGAAACCATTCAACCGCATAAACAAGTCCATAAATGTCGGCGTCCTTTTTTTTCTGTTGTGATGCCAACATCTTAATGGAGCCATAAATCCCCAGCATCAGGATCAAATCCATCAGCACCATAAATTACAAGTATAGCAAAACGAAATGGAAGAACGTGCCAGGTTTACTGACGGTCGCCCAATAATTATGCTAAACAGGACTTGTTTCTTTGTCTTTCCAAGGGACTGGGCAAATTGAAGCTATCCAATTTACCTGACAGTCATGTGGAAAACGCTTACAACAAACCACCTGAAGCAGTCTGGACAATTAAAATGAAATTATGCAACGTTTCGACATTAGCATTAAACCATCGGTAATTAGCATTAATCAGCATTAAATGCGCCCATTAACCGACTATTTGCATGCGACAGGAACCAAATGTCCAGCAGCAGCCGGAGCGAATTAAGATGCGCCTGATTGTATGCGATTGGAAGCGACGGTCGGTGCGCGATAGTGTCGCCAGCCAGAGCCACCCACCGCCGATTAGCTCATCAGTGACACTCGTCGATAACGCGACAATCACGCCAAACAATTTCGCGAGGTGACAATACGCTGGCGATTGTGATTTGATTATCTTTGGCAATAATCTATATTTTTGTGGTGTGACAGCACTTTCATCGTGCCACCATGAACTGAGAAATCACTTCGCTTAATTGTGATTTGTTGTAGTGAATGCTGAAAACAATAAACGGAAAAGTCAACAAACAAACCAACAGCCAAACGGCCACAACAGAAGCTAGCAGATAGGAGCTGCTGATTTGCGATACCCAAACAACATCACATTCTCAAGGTTGTCCGTCCCACCATCTGAGACTTTCAATCGTTCACTATTATTCAGACAGCTTAATTATTAATATGTGTGTATCATCACCTTTAAGTGTTTTTTCTTTGCTTGGTTCTTAGCTGTAGTCTTCTTCGTGTATCGAAAACGTTCTTTCCGCTAATTGTTGACGTTCGAATTCGCGGTTTGTTGTGTCCGATTGTATAACGGATGACCGATATAAATTTGCTCGCGCTTCACAGTGATCAGCAACTTCACTCAGTGCCCAAATCACCAGCACTTCCAATTCATAAGCCACCAACAACAGAAAAGAAACAATCACTAATTCTCAAGACACTATAGTCCGTGTTTTCTTTAAGAAACTGTTTGATTTTCGTTTGAAATTGTCGTTAATTCAGAGGCGCGAGAACCGTGTTAACTGAACGAACGTACTTTTAGCGATCCGCCGATTGCGTATGACATCAATTGACTGCGGCCCGCGAGGTGACTGAATGCCATAATATAATCGAATGCCTGTACATATAATTATTGAAAAGAGCTGACCCGCGAATCGCGATGTGTTTGCGCACATAATCGCGGTGCGTCGTGGTGTGCGCCGAACTCTGCCAGAGAGCCGACCGTCACTTCGCCACTTCGGCAGGAGAGACATTTCACACATAATTCACATATGCCGATGTGCCAATGCGGATGTGTGATCGCCACCGGACTCATTATCATATTGATACGCTCGCCTTTTGGGCGAATTGTGCTGGTTTCTGGCAGACGACGCACCAGACGTCTTCCAATTATTTATTCAATGTGAACTTTTTTCTTGCGTCTTATGTACAGATTATTTCAGTCTTTCGACATCGTTCGTATGTGGTACAAACTCTCAGCTCACCGCGTCACATGTTCCTGTTATGCTCGCTTAATCGTGCAGCATATCACATATGTGGGAACCGTTAATGTATGCGTGAATCGGACGCTTTTCCATTAGCCCGCAGCTTTACAAGCTCGTACGGAAAGGATTCGTGTCGGTCATGGACTCTTTGAAAGTTTTCACGACACTTCGGATGAGCATAAATTTCATCGATTTTTAGTTTTGAGATTCCCTTTGGGGTGTCGAACTAGTTTCTATGTTGTGGTCCTTTACTAAAATGATTTTCAGTGCCCATAGAAGGCGATCAAACTGATTTCCTGGTTGGACTGATTTCAATTGAATATTCTAAAAGAGCTGACTTCACCTCATAATCTAAAGATGTGAAGAAAATGTCCAGATCCTGACCACCAGACAACACATGTTTTGTTTACATTACTTGGCTGCCATCTTTTACAAGGCAATCCACTCCACTGCATGTGGGGTAGCATCCGAAAGGCTCATGCGCACTACCAATCTCGCACTCACACACGCACCACACACACATCAACTGCACATATCGCCACACCACTCCAATCTCCATATAGAGTTGTATCGCGCCCACACATCCCACTCAACACACAAAACACACTGCCGTGACACAATGCACCAAATTTCTGTATTGGATTTACGAGTTCTGACACCTAATTGCCTCTTAACACCTAACCACATGTCAACCTGGACAACAATTTACGTTGTCAGATACACCTACAAGTTCATTTGATGAAACATTCTCCAAAGCCGGACAAATCTCTAGAAGTTTGGCGATCGCACGGACAGATTACAACACACAGGGAAATCTAGAAAAATCCAACTAAAAAAAAAAACAAAAACAAAACTAAAAACCGCGACTTTATACACGCGAGGACGACTGTGGCGCACTGGACTATCGATAGCGCACGGCAAATCGCGAGGAAATACACGAGCTCAGTTTTCGCCTGCGCTTTCCCCAATCCCCCCGCCGCCACCGCTCCCCCCCTGCCACCAACCTCTTTGCTCTAGCTGACACTTATTCTTCTGGCCAGCGATGGCATAATACAATAAAGCGCGCGAGCTTCTAATCCACCAGGAAAATTTTATGTGCGAGCTTCGCGACTGTCTTGTCGTCTCGTTCTACGGCGAAAAGGTATGTGGGAGACTCCCGCGACTGAACAGTTATCGCATTAGTCATTGGTATTTCATTAATTAGCCATTTATGCTGAACAATGTTGCTTGCAGATGGCTCAATCTCAGTGTTCTCTCTTTAAGAACAGTTTTACTTGGAAGAATCTGAGGAATTCTGCACAAAGCCATCCGACCTTGACAATCATGTGCCAATAAACAGAAATTCGTATTTTAGCTATTTACTAATTACTTACGTATAAAATTTCAGTTACATCAAATTAGGCCTGTGATGGATCCTTAATCGATCCAGGAGTTCAAAGACTGCCGTCGTTTAATTCTTTCTGCGTCATTTAGAAGGACGATTCTTTGAGTTTGTTTCCTGTTTTGAACAACATTTTTTTTTTAATCGGTTGAATCTATAGAATCGATAGAATCTTAAGAAATGTATTCTTACCATTCTTGCCAATTATTAATTGCTTTATTACCGGAAAAATCACTTTTAATAATTCATATTTTAATTTTTGTTTACTGCACTATTGATTAGTTCTGGCAATACTGACAGATGACATGTCGTCAATTATAAGCAAATGTCCTGTCTGACACTACAGGGTGTTTTAGGTGTTCATGAAAAATTTATTTTATTTTATAAATTTATTTTTTAAAATTAATAATTAAAAACATTTTTTTTTTATGTATATACATATATTTCGACATAAGTAATAGTTGACAAGTTCCTAACAAATTCACACTTCTAATTGTAAATAATTACTATGCAGGATACACAGACAAGTGACAATCAAATCACACAATGAATTACATCTTAAGACAGATACAAGAAGAATTTTACGGAATGAATCGTTCTTTAGTTAATCGATTATTCTCTACTATATACGAAAGCCACCCGACGTCAGTGCACTTCATTGAGCCCTTAAATAAATTTACAGAGTAGTGGAGGTTCCGTTATTAGCTGTATCCTCTGTACTGCTCATACAGGTCGACTCCTCGGGACTGTCCTCGAAGAACTTCTCAAACGAATTGGCAAACTGTTCGGCATAGGCGAGGCGATCGTTGCGCGACATTGATGAGATTGTGTCCTTAAATGTGAGCATCTCAGCTAGGATTTTCTCAAAGCCGAACAGCTCCGCCTCGATGGATTTGACGTCGCCTTCCGGCTGTTCTGAACCTTCGCCTTCGCTGGACGCCAACTCCTGTTCCTCCTCATCAATCAAAAAATCGTACTTCGAATTGAATGGTTTGCCTGCAATACAATTGGACATTTGGTTAGTTATTCTCATGAGCCCGAAATGAGTAATCTCACCACTATTAAGACTAATATTGCTCCACAAGTGGTTGCTAAAGGCCTGCGCCAACTCAGCATAGCCCAACGGATCATAGGCGTCACTGTCATCGTCACTGGAGTCACGGACACGCCCCAGTTCGATGACGTCTAGCACCTTGCCCGACTGTTTCGCTTCCTTGTATGTCACACCGTCACACTCGCTGTCAGCTAGCACATCGCACAACAGCACGCCCAGCTCGACCTGCTGCTCCTCCAGGAATTGCACGTACTTCGGCATCGACAGCAAAAAGTCGCGTTTATTGGCATCAAAGTAGATCAGCATTCCCTCGACGCTGGCCAGCACCTCGGCTGGCACGTCATCGAGTGTGGCCGTCCATGGCAATAGGCAGATGTCGTTTTCATAATATTTGGTCTTCAAGTGGTGAAGGTAGCCGGTCAGTGTGGCGATGGTGTGCGTTTCAGCATCGGACGGTACTGTGCGAATGTCTGGACGAAAGAAATTTATGTTATGGCCGCATTTGGCAAGGTCTTGAGTTCTTACTGTTTATGATCTCAGTTGGAGTGCATTTTCCCTCTGAAGCTATCAATACGATTGGCAACTTGTTCATGGTGGATGCAAATTTTTTTCTTTACTTTTTTTCCTGTATTTGTGCAATCGGTTCCAGGGAAGATTGTTGCTAATTGTTTTGGGGATTGATGGCAGTCGCCAGTTTGCTGAAGCAATTGCTGATAAAGTCTACAATCTTGTAGTCGTCATTAAAATTTTATTTTATTTTTTTGTATTCGTTTGATTTGTTTTTATGAATATAAAAAATGGATTTTGTTCTTCGCTGTGTGCTTCTTCTGCGAAAACTTACTTTTTTGACACATGTCATGTTGACAGCATGCATCTAATCGATTAAATGTCACAATATTGTGCGTGCCATAATTTCATGAAACTTTTCAAAATGTCAAAACGTCAATAAATAATCTTCAGTACCGTTATACGAACCTCAATGAATTGGCCACTATTCCATCTTAAATTGCGTTAATTAAATAAAGTCATATCTTAAGTGTAAAATTATACATATATTGTCTCATATACATCAATTAACTGTTTCCAGTATGTCACATTGCTTCAAACATATAATTACATCTAAAAATAAAGACTCACTTTCAGCCTCAAACAAGCGTCATCATTTCATGAGTAATGGCTTCAAGCAGCTCGCATCACTCTCAAAGTTATCAACGAAGTGGTGGAGTTTATTCGGTATCACCGGATCACTAATCGTCGTCGGCATCACATTGTTCGTTCGCTTCAAGTCGAACTTCTCGAGATCACTGTAGCATATATCCAACCTGCTTCTAACACCATTAGCGCCCTGTGACTGCTGGACACCAGCCAGCGCCTCACCGACATCCACCAGCTCCGGCCCACCCACATCCGTCACGCCACCATTCACCATCGACTGTTGGGATGACGTCAGACCGTCACTGGGCTGCTCCTCCTCGTGTGTCAGCCAATACGTCCTCATTTTGCCTTTGCCCTTAATGTCGATGAGGCCACGCTCGATTGTCCTGAATGTCGGGAATCTGTCCAAAATCTCTTTGGTTGTCTCGCTCATGTGAATCTTTAGAGCCTCGCCGTTCGACTCCATGCGTGACGCCGTGTTTACGGTGTCGCCAAACAGGCAGTAGCGCGGCATCTTGAGACCAACAACGCCGGCCACGCAGGGACCCGAATGCAAGCCAATGCGCAGACGCAACTGGTCTTTGGGTCGATGGCGTATGCGAAAGCGTAACACCAATTCTAGCAGGCTAAGGGCAAATCGCGCTATTTCGCGGGCGTGTATGTCGCCGTTGCGCACCGGCAGTCCTGACACCACCATATAGGCGTCACCGATCGTCTCCACCTTGTAGACATCGTAGTGATTGACGACCGAGTCGAAGGATGTATACAGATCGTTGAGAAAGTCAACCACCTGCATCGGCGTGGAGGAGGCTGAGATTGAGGTGAAGCCAACTATGTCAGAGAAGTAGATGGTGACTTGTTCAAACGTTTCCGCCATCACTGGTTGGCCTTTGATGAGCTGAGCTGCTACTGATCTGTGAAGCAAAATGGATGTTACACGATTTTCTTAACCGCTTCAACCTCTAACTTACTTTGGTAGTAGTTGGTACAGGACATTCTCGCATTTACGCTTCTCCTCCAGGTAATCGCGAGTTCGCTCTTCCACCAGACTTTCCAAGTTATTGGCGTGATGCTCCATGCGCTTCAGCAGATTGTCGACTATGTTGCCAGTCTCGTTATCTCTATTTATCTTACGTATGTTTGTTTTCAGGTAACAGAAATCAGGCCGCTCCATTGGATCTTCAGACCAGCACAACTCCATCAGTCGATTGAGTTCGCGCGCCGACGCTGACCTTAGATAATTGTCGATTTTGGGACGAAATGGCACTGACGCCAGGACATTAGAGACACATCGCTGAGTGGTGCTGTAACGTGCCGCTGGGCCCTGTTTGACGCACAAGACGATATCTATGGGAAGGATCATCAGACACCATCAATCAACAATTGCATTTTTGTAATACCTTTTGGATGTATATGGAAACTATCATCCGTAAAGAACGGGCCTTTACGCAATTCAATCTCGTGCATAATTATGCCGAACGCATAAACATCACCCTTGTGGGTTCCTTGAGGAAGCGGCCCATCCAACCTCAGCAGCTCTGGTGCAGTCCACAGCAAATCTGTTCACACACACACAAGATTAGTAAATGGGTGGGTGACACCTTAAGTCAACTTACTTCTCCAGTAGGCGAAACTGTTTTGATTGTTTGACTTCTCATCTGTGCCCTCGGCACAATTTCTCAACTGATGCAGTCCGAAGTCGGTGATTTTGACAACAAATCTGGAGTCCACCACACAGTTGGACGACTTCAGATTGCCGTGCGTCCAGCCGAACGAATGCAAGAACGCCATCCCCTTGACTATGTCATGCATCCACGACAACTTGAACATCTCGTCCAAGCTGATGCGATCGTTTTCTAGTTGATCCTGCAGCGATCCCTTTGGACAGTACTCTGTCAGGATGCAGCAGTTTGGCGCGTCCACACAAGCGCCGTAGAAACGCACCAAGTGATCGTGGTGAAGATCCTTCATCTTCTTCAGTTCCAGCATCAACTCACGGTTAATGTTGAGATTTTTGTCGCCAATCTTCTTGATGGCGACATTGCAGCGCCTGTACGAACCAACCGGTATGAATATTTGCTTGTCCTCTCCCAGTGATATCAAATCCTCAGAGTACATCAATGCCTGCGGATTCAAATAATGACAACATAAATTTTATCAGAGTCAGTTGAAGTTGTGCCTACATCTGCATCGGCTGCCTGTTGGCTGTCACGTCGAACACTTAACGAATGCGAGCTTCCATGCCTATAGTTGGCCGGCTGCGGATGCACTTCGTCCCAGTTCACCTTCCACGACATGGAATTGATCTCGGCCTCCAGTTTGTAATGCTTGTAGACGAAAAACAACACCACCAGCATCACAATGACCAGGATGCCGAGGGCGATCGATAAAATCGCGTATATGGGAATGGCTGGAATGAGATTGTTTTATTAGAAGTATCGAATCAGCGCCACAATCGAACTCTGTCATACATTTATCCTCACAAAGTGATCCATCGAATCCGCACACAGGCCTATCTAAGGGCGGCGTCAGGCGTCCACCGGCCCAATGGATGGCGCGTCCATGCACCTCTACCAAACCGCTGCTGTGCAAAAAATTGCCCACTATTTCAAAGTCACCCGTCTCCGGATTCATGTCAAGCAGCGAATATTTGGAAACGCGATCGCCGTTCTCGTCGATGGTCACTTCGCCAGTGATTCCGGAAAACGTTCGATTCCACATCAGTTGGGTTATGAGAGTGCCGTTCTGTGGCCTGTACAGTCCCGTGTCGTTCGGCGCCATGGCGATGCTCTCATTTAGGGCAATCGCATACAACAGGATGGCGTCATAGAAGGCTGTGACAAACGTCGAGACAGTCTCATTGGCCGAGAAGGTGTAGTTGTATTTCTCGGCGGCTAGTTCCTTGACACGTTCTGAAAACACCAGATACTCATCGTTCTCGGGCTGACTTGATGTCACCGTCAACAAGGCGGTGTAGGCCTTCTTGGCGCGCTCGTTGTTCTCGATCGTGTCGTTTGCATCGTACCAGGGACGAATTGTGACGTTGTATTTGCTGCAAAAACCAAATGTGTCAGTTGAAATGCAGACGAAAGGACTGGTTGACTTACTTTGTGAAAACTTCAACGTTGATGAAAACATATTCGCCGGTGTCGATCATTCCAATCTCCTCAGCGGCCAACATAATCTTCCGGATGGTGTCATGATTGGCGCACATAACGACAACTACAACCAAGATTTGACGTTACTCAAGTAAGTGCTAAATCTCAATGGATTTACAAACAATATTTAACAAACAATTAATGAAAACAAATTGCCCAAAACATCCTTGGTTAAGGACGAAACAGATATTTAGTGGGATTTTTTTTTATTCAACTACAAATCGTCAGAAAAATGTCGTGCAAAACTGCAGACAATAGAATAGAAGAACAAGAAAATTGGTTATTTACAATGTAACGGTACATTACGTATATGGAAATGCCTCACTTCTAGCTTTCGTCTGTATGAGTATCAAGTCGCGTATGAAGTCCTCGCGACTTTCCGTCTCCTCGTTGAACTCGCGCCTGTAGGTGGTGTTGCGATCGTCGTGCACATGCTTCATAGTGAACGAACACTCCGAATTGCCGCGATTCATCCGGATGTCGTAGTTATAGTAAAGTATGGCGAACTGATTCCACTGGAATGAGTTCAGTATCTTTCCGATGGCCTCGCTGGCGTCAGCATAGCTGCCACTCATGCGTGTCAAAGTTGGAAAGCTGACCTTATAGTTGGACGCACACAAAGTTTCATTAAATACCAATCGAATCTGTTGTGCTATTCTTAAAGTCACTGAACCTTGTTCTCAAATGCTGTGGACAATCCGCCGGTGGTCAGGACTGGCACGTTCCAAATGCCGGCGTATCGTGACACTGGCGCCAGTATGTAGTCGCACATGGGACCAAAAAATGCATCTACAAAACGGCATTTTGGTTATTCAGGTGGGAGTGGGTGCAAAATGTGATCGGCGATGTAGGAATGGATTTGATACCTGGCTTCCGTTTGCTCTGCATCTCGAACGCCAGCATCGGCCCGTAGACGGATGAGCAGCGTGTGTTGCCGTACTCGATCATCATACTGCAATTGGGTATGAGGCCGGTCTGGCAGATGTCGTGGGTGGCCAGGTCGATGGTGGCGCGCACCGTCTCGTTGATGTGGCCAAACAGGACGGGCGTGTTTGTTTCCGGCAGCAGAACGCCGAAGTATATTTGCTGGCGGCCGATTGTTTGTTCGGTGTCGTTGCACTCGCATTCTGCTGATGTGGTCTTTGATTTGTCGAGTGTAAGAGGATTTTCGGATTTTAGGAAATTTGCGTTAATTGTATTGTTTTTTTTTTGTTTTGGCCTTAAATGGATGACAGTTTGACCTTGAAATGTTGTTTGCAAAAAAGCTGTCAACGCTACTAGAATACAAAAAAAAAAAAATCGGTTTGGCCTTGTAAAACTATGAAATCAATTAATCAATAAAATCAAAGACATTTACCAGATGACTTAAAAGCAATAGGAAAGCTGCACAAAACCGGTTTTGAAAAATCATCAGTTCACCTGCACACTTAACAATCCCATTACTCAATATTGAGTCGCGGCAATCGATTTTTTTTTGTTTGTGATTGATTAACAATTAAACGAATTTCATAGTTTTCACCTGCGCCGATTCGACTTGTTTTGCGGTAAAATGCGCGCGCAGCTTGTGTTTTTATTCGTTCGGCGGAGTAAAGCGGCCGAAAGTTTTCAATGCCAAAAGCGACAACCTCTGAGCTAAAGTCTCTCTACTGTTGTTATGCTTATCTTATCTGCGTGTACTGTCTTTTACGCTGGTTTATTAACTTTTTTTAATTGTTCCCATATGTGGCACTTGTGTTTTTTGTCTCTGCTTTCAGTTTCTGCCGTGCATATAAACATCATTTAGATAATATTCAGGTTGTAACTATTAATTGCTGAACGCAAATATCGGCGGCTGTTTATTTAAATAATCATTTCGATTATTTAAGCTGTTTTCTTATACTGAAGCTGATGGGAATCTGTGGAATTTCGGCGGATGAGTCAATTGGCGGACTGCCTGCCGCTTGAATTGACTCAATTGAGTACTTTTACGGGTTTAAAACTAAGTAAATAGCGACGTTTTATTGGCCTGCTGTTTTCTCAAGAGATTGCTAGCTCAATCGATAGTTCTGTCTTGTTCCAACAAAAAGAAATAAAAAAAAATAACTAATAAACATTTACAAATAAAAAAGGTTCCACTCCACGTCCATAATCCACGAATATTTGAAAAATTACACAGTCAAGGTCATTCTAAAAATAAAAGCTCCGTAAAGCTTAATTTCGTTGCGTGCGTGACAGTTTACGTGATGCATGATTAATTGTTTGTTTACGCCAAAAAAAAAGAGTTAATTTTATATCGTTCGAGTTGATTAGAAGCCGCGCTAACGATCGATATGGAAAATAATCATAAAATGGCCAGGAATAATAAACGAATCCGAGCTCGCGAAATCCCAAGAATAATAAATCTTGATACTGGCCAGTGGCCACTGACAAACAAACCGACGACGGCCGTTCGACTGGAATTCATCTTAAACCATTAAAATTGTGATTACGGTATGACGGGTTCAATCATTGGGTCAGCCATTTTCTCAACTGTATACAAAAGAATCTTAGTCTTAAGCGATTAACGACTTGCAGTGACGAACAAGTGAAGCATTGACGCATCGATTCACTTTCGATAAGACGCCGATGTTTGTTTGTTTACATGAAACTATGCTCAAGGCATGAGCGAAAGTTGCGATTAATTTAGGTGTGCAGAATTTCGTCTTTAAGACGCACTTTAATGACAAGCTTATCGCTTCGATATGAAATATAGAGTCGCAGTGGTTTTTTGTTGTTGTAAGATGTCAAACGGTAAAACTGTTTGCTTAATGCCGTTGTAAATACTTTCTTAAAATACATCTAAGGTCATAGGGCGACACCTTAGGTTCTATTTCATTTAATTCCTTTATAAAAATTTTAAGATTTGGAAATGTGCACATTTAGCTTTCCTACCATTGCAATTTCACCCTTTCTCCCTCAACATCGTTGCATCGTAGAGACTCGCGATTTACATAGCCGAGAAACTGCAGTTTAAATGTCAACTTTCTTGTTGATTATTTTTAGCAAAATTGTTCTTTTCGAAACCCCCCAAAAAATAAAAAACAAAAACGAATGAAGCTCAAAAAATCTCCATTTATCCGTACAAATCTTAACATTTAAGAATAACAAGTTTCTTGCCAACACAAACTTTTCTACAAATACTTTAAGTAAATTAAATTCAATAATTAAAGAGCAAATCCTCAGGCGACGGTGCGAAGATTTCTGACGCGCGGCGATTCTATCAATTGGCGACGCGGCGCGGCGCGGCGCTGAATTATCGGCGAATCGCGCTTTTATTTATGCAATTAATTGTGTATGGGAGGGAAAACGGTGGGAGGCGCGGACGCCACAGAATCACTCAAGACGTTGCTTTTGATTTCTACGAATTTACTTTCTTGTGGATCGGACGGTGTGCGAGATTAGGCAGAGCTGACCTTGGCCACTTACTGCATATATCAACGGTACTATTTCTGTAGACCGCGTGCCATGCCGGCCGCGCATCGACTATTCACATATCGTACACACACATGACACAGCAGCGGCACACACATTTTCCATGTAGATATTGTTAAATGCTACTGACGCCGCGGCGTTTACACATTTTTTTTTTCTTTTTTGCTTTTTCTTATGCTCTCCAACAGAGTTCCTATATACTCGTTGTACATATTCTTTGATCGTTTCATTCATGATTTATGTATTTTTTTTTATAAATAACTGTACACACAAACTTTATGATCGTCTTACACTTGGGCAACAGTAATTAGCAGTTGAGAATCTCTTTAAACGATAATGGGGGCGAGCTACTGAGCCGCAAAGACGTTGAATTGTATTAAAATGATGAACTAAGACGTTTTAGGTCTGGCAAGAAAATACTTACGTTTACTTCCGTGGCTGCTCTTTGAACCGGAGCATCTTCCAGAGCTGTCACAACAACTATCAGCTGCAGCCAAACAGCAAATGTTTTTAAACAAAACATTGTCCTCGTCGGTGGTTTGTCACAATTTCTTGGGCACTTTTTTTTTTGTTTTCTTATTCTCCTTTCTTTTTCTTTGTTTTTTTTTTGTGTCACTAACTATTTTCTAACTGATGGTCGCCGACAGTAATTTCGCATAACTAATTAGGCGGCTTATTGTTTGTAATCACATTAAGATAGAAACTCATTTGAATCAACGTCTTATCACGCGGCGTCTTTATCTGAGCACTTTTGTTTTCGTTATAAAAAAAACAAAAAGTAGAAGAAAACCAAAAAACTATAGAGAGACTCTAAACGCGGAACAGAGTTTTCTTTTTTTAATAATTCGCGCGACACCGGCAGACGCGATCACAAAACTCGCGCAGCACATTGGCGCGAGCGCGTTAGCACTGCCGCTTGTAGCGAAACGCGCACGCTTAGCATATAATATCGCGCCTATAGCCAATGTCAATATATCGCGAAACGGGGCGTCCGCGCCAATCGGACGTATTTGATAGTCGAGAAAATATTTTCGCGAATTCGCAACAGTCCGCGCAACTGACGAAAGACGGATGCACGCGTTCTTTTTCTGCGGCAAGTGTGAGAGTACACCGCGGCGCGGCGCGGCGCAGCGCGCTGGCCAATTTGCATATGGGCGGCCCAGATAAGGGAAGACACGAATGTGTGATAACAGTTTGCGCGCCACGGCCGGGTGGTGGGTGGGTGGGTGGCGGGGCACAGTGGGGGGTAGGCAATGCTGATATCAGCAGACGCTTTGGGACGCTACGGTCTTACTGTAACTGACTTGCGGGGCGCCTGTTACAGTGTTAGTGGGCACGCGAAGTTCACGACCATATGCTCAGATCGCAAGTGCGCAATCGCCTAATGTCAGTATGTTTAGTTGGGAATTTGTTTTTATTTTTTTAGACGCATATCAGATGGCGATTGAGTCGATCGTGAGAGGCGCTGTCGTCTTTTGCATTTGTGGAGATGCCAAAATGCATTCGGAACGGTTTAGTATTTAAATTTCTTAATTTATGGTGACATGAATTTTGCATGCAACAACAGGAAGTGAATTCACTTGAGTGCATTTGTTTTCCCATATTGCAGCGGCGCCTGCTTCGATGCTTTGTTGTTGGAGATGACAAATCACCGAAATTCAAGGTCAACCATGATTTTTTTATCTTTGGGTGAATCAAATTTTGAACAGTAGATTGTCGGTTGGTATGGCACCAAAAACCTAAAGAAGACGCTACTTGACGCTTGTCCAGTCTCACGTATCTTCCCGCTGGCTATAAGTGATTATCATATGAATTCCGACCGTAGAGCGACGTCTTATTGCGGCATACTCAAGCTATTGCGTGTTAAGGCAGCGCCGAATTACACGCGAAAAAGAACTGCAATCGGCCACAACTGCTGCCTACTTAAAGTGTGTCGACTTAAGGTTATCAATAAGTGATGATGAAAAATTTGTACAACAGACAATTACAAATGTCGCCTGGATTTCTTTTCTTATAAACTTTATCAAAAGACGTGCGCAACAATGTGGCTGGTCGACGACGCGAAATGCAGCCAGAATAAGCGTCGCGCCGCATTTTTCGTGTATTGTTTTCGCTTTTCTTGGCTTGTATGTCCAAGAAGTAGCTAATGTCACAGTGCATCAATTGAATATTAAATATTATAATTACAGTACAAAGTACAGGCTGAGGAGTTTTCGTGTGACTCCATCCGGGCCTCACCCGCCCGTTGTCATTGGTATATGACGTGGGGACTTGTATGGGGACAGTTTCGAAATTCGTTGCCTACCAAAACCAAAAAATTGGAAGCGTTGTTTTTTTGTTTTTGTTTTTGAAACAAAATTTTTTGACAAAAATTTGCGACACCTTTCGAAACTGACAACTTCTTCAGAACTGAGACAAAATTCTTACAAAATTACTGTAAAAGGACAGTAAAACAGACAAAACCCGTTTTCTTGACGTAACAAAATTTGTGTAAAAACCGAATAACCTGCAGAAAACCCGTTCGAAAGGCGTTCAAAATAGGATCCTTGCGGCAATTTTCATTTAACCGAATCGTCACTTGACACTTTTCAATTTTCACTTTTTCATTCACTCGATTTTCCACTCACTGAACACTGGAAGCCACAAACGCTTACGATCACCTCTATTGTTCAACTGGCCACAAATGCATTGCCCAAATGTAGGCTAGTCGCTTCATTGAAACAATACCTGAGCCCAGCGTACTCGAAAAGGGGGAGGGAAGTTTCCCAAAGAGTGGCTAACGGCCAATTAACAATAAGTGAGTAGCTCAGTGGCAGTACGGCACTTGCATACAATGCAGTTGTTAGTTGCACTCAACGCGACGCATCGGTGCACCAATATTACGCTACAAACCAAAAGGATCGAGAATTTTACTCACTGGCATGATCAGTTCCAACCTCCTCCCGCAAGTGGTCGCTGAACATCGAGTGAGAATCGACGCTCATCCGGAACGATGAGAAGTGCACGTCATGCGAACGCATCTCATTGGCCATCGTCTGCATCATCAGGTGGCAGGTGTGGGCGCCTCCAACATTGTGATGGCCATCACGATCGTAGAACAGAACCACCTCACTCCAGTTGTTTCTTTAATTGGAATTTCAAAAGAAATTGATTTATTTCTTTAGAAGCACTTAGACGGAAAGTCATATAAAATTAAGTGTTTCAAATTAGCCACTCCACACCAATCAATTAGAAAACTTTTTTATGGCAGCCGACTACCTTTGTGATTACATAAGAGCTGCAATGACGCGCTGCACCCTCACCTGTGCGACTGCCAATCTTTTGAGAATTAATGTGCAGCAGGCGCGCGCGATCGCAAAACTGTTTACACGCGGCCGCGCGCCGCGCGCCGCGCCGCGACCAGCCTTATCTTGTCTAAGCCATAATTTACTAACTACTTGGACAAGTACGGGAATCATGTAATTGAATCATTTCACAATCTTCAGCAAACAAAACGGAACAGGCTTTTTGACGTTCATCAAACAAACGCCATCTGTCGCTTCCAAATTGGCAATCGATTGGACCGTCCATACTTACTGTTTGAGGAGGTCGACCGTCATGACGGCGAGGGACTGAAAGCTGAGCAGACCGGCCCGCGTCAGCATAAAGTACTCATGGCCACAGGTGGTTTTGTTCTTGACGAAGTCAAAGGAGTAGCCACCGACGGTGATCAGGGGCGTTCCTTCGGCGCCAAAATACTTGGTAATCCGGCCGACGGGAGCTGTTTTGTGGGCAATAAAACCAGTTTTTGGGTAGATGAGTCTTTAGCGGATTTGTGCGTTCAGTTTCAGCCAAACTTACCCAATGAGTATTCGCAGGCCGGTCCCAGTATCAGGTGGGCACAGTTCTTGCCGTAGCCGTCGATGGCGCTGATTGTCGCATAGGACGCGTCACATCGATCATCGTACTGTATCACATTGACGTCAATGCGAGGATCCAGAATCTGCTGGTCGCGTATCGCCTGCAGCGCCAGCTCTAGCACCGGCTGGACGCGCGGCTGTGACACCTCCAGCATTGTATTGTTGGGCAGAATGGTGACCACACGCAGCTCGCACTTGTTCTGGCCATGTTGGCACAGCGCCTCGCACGGCATACGCGCCTGCACCCGACAACCGGCGCCAGCCGGCTGCACCAGCAGCCCGATGACGCTGGCGAACACGGCCGCCACAATATGGCGACGCTTCACCAATGCTTCGTGCTTCCAGCGCTTCGGTGTTGGTGATGGCAGCCTCATTTTGAGTGGCACTAAAAACGTCTAATTCGCGTAAACACTGAACCACTGCGAAATCGACGTCGTTTCGCCGAATTCTATGTCACACATGTTTTCTGTATGTTCAAATTTTTGTTGTTGTTTTTTTTTTTTTGATTTTTTTTTGTTTTTGCTACGAAACAGCGGTGTTCTTCGCGTACAAGAAACAAATCACGAGGGTCGTGCCTTCTACAGATGTTCAACTTCAATTTGGAACGCCGACATTTCGGAACCACTTGAGATGCTATTAAAGATTATTAGAAATTGCTCGCATTCACGCAACTTTATTACGACGCTGGTGCTGAACGACGAACAAATCCATCCAGGTGTGTTAGATACGGATTAATTTAGAAATTGATTATTTGATTAAAGATTCAGCATAGCGGATGCTGGCAATTAGCTATTATTTGCGTTAGATACGAAAGTTTATTGCCGTCTTGACGGCATTCGGGCGTTTTCCGGTGGCCGGCAAGCTTTTTCAGCTAGCTTTTGCTCAAGACGCTGCTGATTTGAATAAATGTATTTCGTAGTGTATTGCACAAAGTAGCCAATTCTAGTTTCTTACAACGAATAAAGAATAAGAGAAACACCTCACTATCCACACAATCGCCGTTGACTAACCGCCGTTTCTCACACGTTTATCATCCTTACTGATTTCTTACAGTGAATTCACAATCAAACTCGCGGCTTCTATCCACCAGCGATTACTTGAGTGCAGTGTAGCAATGTAGGTTGGCTTGGGTGTTGCTATTTTTAGACTTTTGGAAGATCCAAGGTGGTTAGTACACATACGTGTACCGTCAGTACTTCTAAATTTAGGATACAGATAAAGATAGAAAATAGTAGTTATCATTGTCAATTTTCAAATTGATTACATTGCACTGGCGGTATCGCCACCGTGCCAACGGTGTGATACCGAAAATTGCCAGTGGAGAACGACCACTTGGATGAAAACCCGCAGAGGAAATGACGAAGGCGATGAAAACAGTTTGCGAATGGAAATTTTTGTTGATTAGCTAAAGCCCAATCATCTATGGAACAGAAAACCTAGACACTTCACACCGGAACGTTCATCAGCACTTGAAGACTCGCTCATTATATGTGATATGTGATTGCAGGTGTCAATTCACGCACAAATACATGCATTAAGACGCCGCTCCAAGTCGTCATTACTAAAACGTCTTATCAATGTCATAATATTCTTTATCTCAAAGCCATTCACATTATCCACTTGTCACCAAATTCAAAAAAAAACAACAACACGCACATAACTATTGAGACCCTCTGAACTGATTGGACATTCCAATTTTTGTAATAGAATCACGAAAGAAGTTTACTTATTTATAAAAAAAAAAAACAAAAAAAAAATATTGAAAAAATCCGTTTACTTGTCCAAAGCACGCGAAAACTACTGGCGTCCTTTCAATCGCTTCCAAAGTGAAGCGAGCCAGGTATCCGCGTTCACTCCCGCTGAAAATCGTCCACAGACTGCGGATAACGGCTACCTGGCTATATCAGCTAAAAAAAGCGCGCATCAGTTTCGGCGTGTAAATATGTTTGTCATCAATTACAGCCGACGACAGGTGGTGAGGAAATCAATTAGTCGAATTGAATTTGACATTTATACGCCCTCCTGTACATCCTTCAATCTGTTTGTATTCATAATCGTCCTATATTAATTAGGCTGATAATAATTATTAATGGCATTGGCGGCAACGTGACACCGCATCGACACTCGCGGACATGTGGACTGGGCGATGGCGCGGGTTGCATACGACGAGGCGACTTCGCCTCGGTTGGGTGGCTTTTGTTTACTATTTTATGCCTAGTATGGTGTTTTAAAGGACGAAATTCTACCTTATAAAATGTATGGAGAAGTATTTGTCCTTGTATTAAAGCCTGTGAACAAAATGGCAAAATTGTAGCGCTTTTTACTTGACCAAATATATTATTTGGAGACAAAAATTGGAAATTCCTTTGCAGCGCCAAACAAAAAAACAAGCGATTCTAATTACTTTTACTTGTGAACAGCATACTAAGCGTAAGACATTAATAAGCGCTGCAATCTAGATGAGACTTCCATTGTCTGGCTGATTAGACGGGTGTTGGTATCAGTTGTTCTCATACAAAGAATTGAATGTTTACGGCCCATCGCCTAAGCTGAACGAATTGTTCTTATCTTTCTTTGTGGTCACGCATTTTACATCCGGTTAAGATCATGAAAGAAAATCGCGTGGATTACTCTTCAAGAAGGTGATATTTCCAAAAAAAACAAAAACAATTTTAGCACTGATGAATTTTTAATTTCCGTAAATCCTGTGATTTTACTTTATTTTCGAGAGCAAGGACGATTTGGGTCAGAACATTGTACTTTCCTTGTTAATTGAGTAATCTGCAAATCCTTTTAGCTTAATGATAATTGAGGATGGACATACATACATGACATAAGAAAATTCGATTTCATTAAAATTAAGTATCCTTGCAGCAGTTTTTTTTTTACTGTCTGAATTCATCATCGTCCATATCCCTTGGAAGCAGTAATTGAAATTGAATATGCAAATCTGCATCCCTTTAATTTCCGTGCGGCACAATTTTATGTTCAATTAAAATTGTTTATGGCAGCTCTTCATTAAATTGCATCTAAACTCACTATAAATGTGAAGCATGTGCAACGGACGAGTCTCAGTAGTGATTTACCTGCTCCTTGGCGTGCACGTAATCTACAGTTTCTCCACTTAAAAATTAGAGAAAGGATTCTAACTCGAAAATTTTTACAATTATAGAAAAAGTTGAGAATAACAAAACAAAATATTAAGAAAAATTATTATAAAGGACTTCACGTGAAGAGCTAGCTATTTTCCATCAAGGATCCTGTATAACTACCTCACGATGCGACGAGTAAGATTTTCAAAGTAAGTTTTTCAACTCAATTTCAATGCTGTAACCTAAGATCAATTTAAGAAAGGAAGCTGATGTCTAATAAAAGTGTCACAGGATCGGTTACCAATCAATAAATGCTGCATAATATGATCACCCCTTAACACAGCGCCGCGTGTCGATCGTAGGTGAGCGCTGCGCCAGCGCTCTCTCTCTCTCTCTGTGTCTCGCGCGCGCTCGATTTGCTCTCGCTGTGCGTGTTGGCCGAGCGATCGCGCCATCCTGGTAATTCCGTCCGCTAGTCAGTCAGTCGAGTGTTAGACATTGGAGCGGTTGATCGTGGTAGCAACACGATCGTGTTTTCTGCGCAGACAAACTGTGCTATTTAATATCCCAGCAGGAATAGTTTTCTATAAATCAGTTGATCAGTGTGAATTTGTCAATCGTCTTTGGTGGGTTTTTTTTATGTTTTCTCATAAATTTTTGCTATTCATTTATTTTCTAAGCCGCAACCTGTTGTGGTGTTTTAAGTGTTACGCGATTACAGCGATTTTTAGTGCGGTTTCAACGTTGAAAACAAATCAAGTGAATTTTCTCTAAATACAATCAATCAATCAAGACGCAAGGATTGGCGTGGGATTTTCCTTCGTTATTTCATACATCCCAACTAAAATAGATGAGATGAAATGAAAAAAAAAAATGAAAAATTAAAAAACAAAAAAATTGTTAAAAACGCAAAATAACTAAATAAATTATAGAACGATAAAAGAGTTAGAGGGGGATAGGGGCA
>JANSTS010013089.1:0-30091 GCA_026546915.1 Sylvicola fuscatus
AAATAAACAACTTTACTGTTTGAAAAATCTAATCTTGCTAAATGGGTTAAACAGCAACAATCTTTACCTGTTACATTTTACTATTACAACATTACATCTTGAATTATTACAACATAATATTAAGATTGTCTTCATCCCAAGACATTTTGTCCTTAAAGTTACCTAAACTTGCTCCGTTCTAAAGTACATATTTCTCAGTAATTAAGCTTCGTTGGTTAGATTTTTAATGAAGCATCAAAAACCTATAAATTTAAAGCTTCGAATTTTGAATAGTTTAATAATTTCGCTTAATTTCCAAACTCGCCACCGTAGTGTAAGAAATCTTAATTAATTTTCCCTCAGCAGCTATTAAACACAAGCTTGGTAATCAATGGCTGTGTTGAGCAAATAAATAATACGGCGAGTGGATAAAAAAGTAAGAAAGAACTGCTACAGAAACGGACCCTCATAATCTCATCTCATTAAGAGAATCGCGTAAATATCGCGCTCGCCGCACGCGGTTTATTGCTGCAGAATTTCCAGTTCTAGCGGGTATTAATTACGCCCAGCAGACTGTTGTATTTTGTACATTTATTTACACCCCCACGGCCCACAGCTAAGCGGATACGTGCTTTTCATCCTTTTTTATTCGGCCAATAATTTCGCATTTAAACACTTTTGCACGAGCTGAAAGCTTTTCAGTGGGACCAGTATTTGTATGACGCGCAAAAGCTTTGTGTACATTTGCTCATGAGTGGGCTGCACATCCTCACGTGCAAACCAATTTACAATTACTGCAGGTAACCATAAAGAGTTTAGCAGTGATATCCTTTGCCAGAACAACAATTGCTCATGCTGAATAACTGCGTAATATCCGATGAATACTGATGAAGATTATGTTGCATCCACGGTCAATGGAACAGCGCTTATTGTTGTGCAATGGCCGCTGGCCGACTTGTGGTCGGTGTTAAAGCAAACTGCAGTCTCTCTGCATGCAACCCATTTTATGCACAGGTGGCATGTGGTTCTAAGCGGCCACCGTTGTAAGTTGAAAGCTTCGAACTGCGACATACACGTTTAATGGCCCTTGTACATTAATCACTTTTTATCTTGATTCCACATCTTTGTTAGCTCCTAAAACATCAACTCGCCTAAACAGTGCACAAATATTACAAGAAATGGCTAACATGCTGCACTGCTGCATGCCAAGCTCGCCTTGAGTCATATATAATTTACTGGAGTTCCTTGATCTAAAAACCAAGTTGTTCCAACAGAAATAATGTTTCTTATCCGATTGAGTGAATAAATACAGCGTGTCACGTGTTTCTATTTCAGCATTCGTTTTAGTTCTATGATTACATTGGGAAGAAGCTGTTCAGACCTTTGAGCAACGGGCAAAGACTTATCGCTGCTCAATATCAATTTCATTGAAATATGACATTGACAGATCTGCATCAGTCTCTACTGTCTTGCATGGCAGCGAATTGAGAAGAATGTCTGTATTACATTGTGTTTATGCCTCAACGAATATCCCATGATAAGCTCTCTATGGATTGAGGATCCGATTCGTTTCTGTACCCGATACGGTCTCCTCCCGCACACAACATTTCATTTGATTAACTGATGCTGCAGGGGTCGGGCTTTTCCGGGCAAAAATGGAGGATTATTCGTAGAAAATAACATCTTCAATCCATTTTTATGGATAAATGTGCGGTTGTCGAATGCGTTCGGGGCCTTAGTTCCGCGCCATTGTATTGCCAGGCCATCAAATGAATGATGGCCAATAACTATGCATCTCAGCTTATGCTGTTGAGAGGCGATTGAAAAGCAAAATTGTTTTATTGGCAGATACTGAGCATAATACCTGGGCTACTACGGATTTTGCAATCGACATTCGACGCAATTACGGCTTTGCTCCGAATGTAGGTTTGCTGCCAAAGGGCACTGGCTGTTTTGAATTTTGTACCAGAGCGCTAGGGTTGGCGTATTCGACAAGATCGAAGAAAGGACATCTTGTGATAGCTGTAATATAACAATGCCTCAAAACTGGCAATTCACTGAATTGACAAATCCATTTTCAGAGTCCCGGGGGTGACAAAAAAGAGCCTTCTTTTCTCTTTCACTCATTTGTTTGGGAACAGCAACCTTAATGCCGTTCTTATATGTATAAGACGAGTCTCTTCTATATAGTTATACGAGCTAAACACATTTTCTTGCAATAAATTGAACAATACACCATACAATTTTGCTCGCCATTTAAAATCGGGACACTTGTGTACATATTATACGTATAAAAGTCTCTGGTACATCGATTGTTTGATAAAGCTCCTTGAAAAACAGGCAATACTGTTAGTTATGTACGGAAAAGAGTAGATAAAAATGAACATACACAGTTTAGTTACATTCTTGTCTGTTTCTTGTCTCGTAATAATCAATATTAAAGATAAAATAAACGTGGAAAAAATTGCTTTTCCTTATGTATTGATTTTAAACAACAAAATGAACGCAACAGAAATATGTTTCCATCAAAGCAAATTAAAGCTTTCAACTGGAACCGATTTTTTCCCTTATTTCACTCGATATATTTAGTTATAATGTTGGTTTATGTACGGAACTACAGAAAGGTTTAAAGTTCACTTATTTACATAAGTTGTGTTGATTTAAATAATATTATTCAAGTACAAGCACAATTGGGAAGCCAGGAAACAGAGCGGCAACAATCGCAAACATCGCGAGGCGAGGACGCCTCATTGGTTTCGCCGCTACAACTATACATTGCGAGACAATCTTATTTATTATGTGCATTCCCAATAGGACCTTTGCATCCCGATACCCATATAAAAACCCAGAAGCTTTAAATTTAAAGTGTATGAATGTCGATAAACTCGTACACAATGTAACCACTTGAATGTGATATCAAGAGCGCGCGGACGAGGATTACGTTGTGATTTATTGAGCATAAATTTCGCCTTTATTCAAAAAATATATGTATCTTTTACAACAAAAGATTTGCAAAAGCGAACAGCAAAACCCCTTGATAGTCACACACTGCATTTTCACAAAGACGCGAGATAAAAGTGTATAGATAGTTCAACAGGTCTGACCAACATTTTGCGGAGCGCATTCACATGTAATGTCTATTATCTAAACAGGACGATGAACGTCTTTGGTCAGACGTAAATTTTCATGTCAACCGACTATTCATTTGATTCGCATTCAATTCAGCGGGCTGCAGGGTGTGAATGGTGTGAGTGTGGCGCGAAAAAAAAATCCTCGCACAATATTACTTAGACTCAATCTGGCGGTGGATCCTTTGTTGCCAGTTACACCTTGTGTCGTGCCATCCTTTTGTTGTCGACGCCTAATGGTGCGCCAAATGGCTTTTAAATGGCTGTGCTAATGAAGCCAACAAAAACGGAAATTATTTAATGTTACCTTATCCATAATGCATAAAATTTGACTTGTAAAAATGCTGAAAAACGAATGCGAAAAAGCTCCGGAGCTTCTCTCCTTCCATTTGTGTTCGTTATTGTGAAATGGGGCTGCTATTCCTTATAACGGGGTTGTCGTTCATGGTGATGCTACACAACAAAAAACACAACAACAACAACAAAACACATTTCAACGAAAATAACACATTTTTGTGTCGCGCATAAAATATGTATATAAATGTTTTAATGAGCTTTTTTGCATATACACTCAGATCACTTTGAGCATTTGAATTCGCACTGACAGAGGGGAGGTCCTTAGAATTTTAGTCACATTTTGCGTCACATTGATAAGAGAGAAATGTGCCAAAAATGATCTGCCGAAGCCCCCTCCAATTAATTTCAACCACTAAACAAGTTTATTATGAACTTTAAAGCTTGCCACCCCCCCGGCTGCAAACCACACTCATGCAGCCGAAAGCGTCACTCGCTCGTTCAGAAATTGTATGTTGATATGTAAATAGCACGTCCATAAATATTCCGCATTTTCACCATATTGTCGTCGGCGTGATGGTTGATTTTAATGTTCAACATTATCATAAATTATGATAAAGCTGTGTGACTGAATAAATTTTAAGTAATTTTATTATCATTGCTTAAGAAACGTTCCGAAGACAAATTATCTTAATTAGGCAGTATAAGTATATATGAGTTATGCGCCAGTCTCTACCTATTTGGCATTCGCGATGGCTGAAAAACTCACTTCGCGAACGAGTACTTATCGGTGTTTTACTTGCACTGACTTATACTTACTATACAGGTGGAAGCGCGAATGAGATTTATTCTTGTAATTTTACTCCATTCATCATTGTTTCATATTATAATGCCGGATAAAGAGAACGACGGTGTTAGTTTCACTGCAGGTGCAACATTGCAGGTGTTAACTTACACATTACATAATGCACTATACAAACAACTTCGTCCTGCAATCGTGAATATTTGCTGTGCACAAGCAAGCCGTGATTGTTTTTGTCGTATTTATGTTCATCTCACTAACTATTAATGTATTGTAGCATACTTAGAATTCATATAAAGGCGAGCTTTTCTTGCATTTAATATTTTCTCTACATTTGCATTGTTCTCGCGTCTCAAGTGCTCATTCGACGGCACAGTTCCATAGTGATCACAATCCATTAAATTAATCCGCTTTGGATTGTTTAGGCAAAGGTAAGGAGCGTAGGATGTCAATAGTCATTAGAAAGATTCGCATTCAAGTTGAGATGCGGCCTTTGAGTTGAGAAGTTATAAAAATACCGTCGTTCGAGATTCAATTAAATGCGAACAAATCAGGAGTCAAAGTTGACGAATTGAATATGCGAGCGTCACATCTCAGGTTTCATTTTTGCCCCTCAGCGGATTCAATCAATTTCTTGGGCGTTTCGTCCCCTTTAATTCCGGCGAATTTAACGAATTTATCAATATCAACAAAATGAGAAGTGACAATCGCCCCAGTCTTCATTCCATCTCATACCCAAATTGTACCTGTATACCTCACCTAATTCAATTTTGCGTCTATTTAGAGTCACGCAGGTGCGCCATTAATGAAGCATTTCACGGCCGTGATAGTTTTTAAATTAAATTACTCCGCCCACTCCTTGGGAGGCGACATCGAGATATGTTTGGGCAAATCAAGACTCATCGGGTTCATTGAATTATTGATCAATCCAGACAACAGTAAATGCCATTATTTCAAGTTTATTTTCGCTTCTAATGTCCTTACATTATGATGTGGTCGCACTGATGCGGCGTTTGATTTTTTGTTGGTGAGCCGTTAGCGTAACATAAATCATGATCAACATAGACAAATATTGTGCTCAAGTCTCAGCTTTGGCTCAACAAATCTTTTCAATTATCCCGATATTCGAATAAGCTCTTAGTTTTCGGCGCACACAAAAGAGCCGCCGCCGCCGATTTTGCGCCGAACAAAAGCCCTTGATGCACAGTTAATGTTTTCGGCCATAAATTATCTGCAAGGACTTGTGGTAAACCCTTGCATTATCATGGATTCCCGACACACATTCTGACAAAATATATAGCCTTTTGGCGCTATCCGATGTAACGACCTTTTTTGGACGAATTAAAATGTCGCCACGTTATTCCGACCACTTTGGTGACACCATAGGCATCGATTGCCAGGACCAAGGACCCCCTATTTACGAACTGTAATGGTGTAATTCACATTGTTGAATGTCGACCCAAGCGAAATTGCCTGTCCATTCAAATAAAATCGGGAATTACAATTTATGTTTTATCTGCTCGCTTTTTTACATCAATCCATCTGCTTTCGTTTATCCTGTTTCTCAATGAGAAATGCTGTTTAAGTATTTTGCAATTTACTGAACAGCACATGATGCAGGTAATTTCCAGCGTCTTGGTAATGAGTATTCCAAGTAAAGTTTCCATGCGCGACAAATTACTTAATATCCCATATCCCACTGTGCCAAGATTCTCTTGTGGTCTGTTTGTAATGTCTGCTTACAGACGTGTAAGGTAAGCTCTGGAGCGTCATTAACCTATTTCTCTGGTGCGGAAATTAAGAGCAATTCTCGACACATTGCTGTTTGCCATACTTGAAATGAGCAAGATTTTGTCTAAACACTTAATTGTCGGGATCAACATTAAGGGTGTTGTGAGCTGGGGACCCAAACTTGTCGTTTCGGGTGTGTTGGTTTAGTTTATTAGCACACATCTTCAAAGTATCTGCATTGACACTTACATTCTGCATAACATTTGTAATTGAAATGCTGGTAATTCACTCTTTAACTTTATGAACTTTCAAACTTTTGGTACTCTTGTGGACACAAAAAGATGTGAGCGATTTAAAAGTTGTCCCTCAACTGCAGTTTACGTTCAATTCCCCATCCCTGTGCATGTCAGAATAATCTTAAACGGCTTGCAAGCGTTTTCTCGTAAATAGCTTATAAATATTAAATTATAGGTGTCATGGTAAATACTACATTGAGATATGCAATTTGCATAGATAATGCTCACAGGCAGTGTTACCACATCATCTATGGAATGTAAACTGAGCAATCAACAATCGAATTCTGCAAATTCCTATCAAAGTATTAAGCGATCAATATATTAGGGGCGACTAGCAAAACTGTCTGTAATTGCGGCACAATTGATTTCACAACCTATCAATTTATTGGCACTAAATGGCATGCATTCAAATTATTGCACCAAACCGGCAACATGTGTGTGAGTCGTTCGAAAATCGCTGATCAGTTTTGGCAAACATTGCCATTTTCAGAGCAGCTTGTTGTGTGGCGGTTTTAATACACAAATCATCCACGCCCATCTGTGAAATTTCAACGGTGGAATCCCAATAGAATCGTATTTCTTGACTGAATATTCCGTTTGAAATAACACTAAAGGACGTGACCGCATCTGAAAAAGGACTTTATCTGCAAAGAAGACAGGTGAAATTCGAACAGACAGTAATAATTTACAATTTCAGTTTTATTTATCTCTTTATGGCACAAATCTTATTTCGAGAATTTCCTTTTTTTTTTGTAATATTATTTTATTATGTAATGCTAAATTTATTACATTATTAACTGGATTTTAATTTATACACATATTTACAACTTATGCAAAAGAGAAATTTGATTTACTTTGACATACTTTTAAGTTTTATTAGCTACTTGAAGTAAACAGTATCTGGGGAATTGGTTCATGGTCTTTTCGTTAAACTTTACTTTCACTATTTATGTAACATGTTACGAAAATAAAATGACATCTGTAAAAATTCATCATATAGGAAAACATAAACATTCCATAAATGCTCGTAAATGTTGTATAATTTGGAGCATTTGTGATGGGCCTCAGTTAAGATCGCTATCCAGAAATCCATCGTTCTTGTAGACATTTGCATAGAATCTGTAATGTAGAGATAAACAATTGCCGAATATTAATCTACCAAATATTCCAGGACGTGAATGGGGATTTTGGGAGGGATTTTTTTTCGGGATGCAAAGGACGTATAGGTGCCTACATGTCACATAAATTTAATGTTGTTAGCCCCCGCACCGAAATCAAATTGTATTTATTTTAGATGGAATTTAGACAAGCTTACTCGTACTTTCATACATCAATCCACATTATTTATGTGCGAACACCTTGTTTGCATACAAATATGTTGGCAGGTGTCAGTCAAGTACGCTACATGCGATGAAATATTGCGCTTTGCCAACAATAAGTGTGCGTAAAAAAAATCACATAAATGTCATCCAAATTACACAGTGAATGACGAGATTGCGATTTCCGTTCCCACGGTGAACTTTGCAGCATATTACACTGTTTTCTGCCAACAAAAACAACATAATAAATATGTTGTAGTTTTATTGGAATTTCTTCGGTATTAAGTTTATGTGGTTGCTAAGGATTCGCCTTTTCGAAAATAAATCAGTCCTTGTGTGGACAACACGAAATTCCAGTGCCCCATCAAATCGTAAATGGTCACTTGTCCGTCATCTATATGTCAAGACGGTGTACCTAAAGTATACCGTTACATGTGACCCTTAGCCAAATGGCAGGCATCCTACCCCGCCAGTCCTATGTAAGGACAGTGGCAATGTTTTTTATCCCATGAAAGCACGAAAACAGCAAGCAAATAGATATTAAAAAGGGAATTCCAAGAACGGAAAATGTCTCATTGCCTCTCTAGTGGGATCAAGTGCCAGTTTACCTTTTTGTATGTGTGTGTGTGTGTGTGTGTGTTTGGGTTGTGTGTATATGTGCACTTTTTTATGGCACGAGCGATCTTTTTCTTCAAAATAGTTCAATAAAATGTATCCTCGAGGGGTCCCAGGGAGTTGCCGTATAGCAAACCATCCACTTCAAGTGCATTAAATTTCACATTACGTCAAGTTTTGTATTCCAATTACCTGGCAACGAACAAATACGGCGCTATCTTTTTAACAAATAACGAGTCTTGCAACCGAGCAGAAAATCATCAAGCAACACGAAAGGAAACAATGAGGTAATTCCATTGCCGGTGCGCGTACCATGCCAGCATTTGCATGTCCTGACTCCTGTGGAACGGTTTATTGATCGGGCAACGTGTTGTTCGCCACGTCTCCGGTGCAGATAGTTTATCCCTTACACTTATTGCCTGAATTGCGTTTAAAGTTTCAAAACTTGGGTAATCATGAACGTTCATATAATAAACAAACTGTAACAGATCGTTTCTGGCAAAAGGATCTGATTTTAAATTTAAAACAATACCGAATTGAAACTGGCGCAAAATCAATAACAGTTCAGCCGGAATAAATTTATAATAAAGCTTTTACCTAAAATGTATTATTTAAATATTCTGTTGCCTGAGCAAAGGACAACTAACGAAATTAAATTTAAACCAATTGTCTGACAGCCGGAAACACAACACGGAATTTAGGGATTTTTATTTTTAACAGCCACGTTTAAGGCAATTAATTTTCAGGATAAAAACAAAAAAATGTTGGTCAAAACAATTACTGGCTTTGTTAGTATCCTGTAATCCCGAGGGCCAGCGCTAAATTGCCTTGAATTGACTAGATACATCCCACATTAGCTGACTGAAACATCACTTTCAGCCATTAAATATTTTCCAGATTAAAGTGAAATTGTTTTTATGAATACTTAATTAGAATTTATTTTTTTTCTTCGCTCACGCATCTATTAGAAGCTTTGATGTGCCCTTTGTTTTAGACACGCCAACATAGGTTCAAGATGTTTGCTCACCTTTAATTAACTTCTATTATTATTTTCGCAACATCTATAGTGCGCCATTAGGGGCAATTTCCCAGTGTTTTCTTTGCTCAATGATTTATCATATTATTTTGGCAAATAAGTACATTATACGGCAAGTAATCAATCAAAGTGAAGCAATCTAAAAGTTATTTACCTGAGCGATAAAAGGGAAATTAAGTTAAGATTGTTTCTAAATTACGTATTCACGTTCATACGTTGGCGAGGGGGGGGGGAGGTTGTTGGCTTGGGTGGGTTGTTTGCTGCAAAATCTTGGCCTAGTGTAATCGTTTTGATAAAGAAAAGTGGCAAAGTTTTGAGACACAACAGACAATACAAGTCGCCTGGGAGGGTGGTGGATGAAAAGAAATGCGGAAGGGAACATAATAAATAAGAGAGGCAATTCTTACCGTCGTCCATAATTAATTTTCATAACATCGATACGCGCATCGATTGGTATCGCCGTTGCTTGGTCTAAGACGGGCAGCGACGACATCACCGAAATAAGGCCCCAAACATTGTCTGCACAGAACTCAGAAGTCTCAGATGTGATGAATTTTACATTGCGCAAAAGTGTAAGTGGTGTGTATGTGTGAAACAGACAGTTTCATTTGTGTCGGCTTATCAGTATTTCATTCAATTAAATTGATTTCACATTATATCAGTTCGACGAAGCGTCTTCGAATGCCAAATGCTGGTGTCAAGGCGTCTACATAGCTGTTCGCGTCTATCACAGAAAGTGCGTGTTCTGGTAATTGTTCGACAGGAAGCTGAACGACGGCGAGGCACGCACAATTGATTGTCTTGGCTTCAGCAGATTGTCAGAGTCCTTGCTCAATATGGGCGATTCGTATTGGCCGTTCGTCATGCAGACGCCCACTGTTGTCGTAGACGGGGACGCGCCGACATCACTGTCGCTATACTTCGGGTTGAACGTGCAGCCCGCGTCGAAGGCAGGACTGAGGTCCTTGAATGTGACATAGGAGCCGCTCTCGAAGTTGCCGGTGCCGTCCTGACAGCCGGCGGCATTCGTGATGACAGCGCTTGTCTGCTGGACTTTTTTGCGGTACGGCAGCAAATCGGGCGGAAGACTCAGATCTCGTTGGTCGTAGTAGTTGGTGTTTTTGGCGGGCGTTAACAGCATGCCGACGCCATTGTTGGCCGCTTCCTTGCCCGCCTCGCCGGCTATTTCTGCAAAAGAGATGGGTCAGTGTGCTTCTAGTTAAGTGATTGATTGATTGATTTACGTGCTGGTTTGATAAGCATCGTCGGATGTACAACATGCCAACAACAATTTCAACACGAATAGATGCAACATTTCTTTTTTTGCACATTTTTCTGACCGACTATGAACATTCAGCATAATCCGATTGATTAGCTTTTTTGCATTCTACAGTGTTGGCTCTAACTGAACTCTGATTGACTGGCATGCAAATAAAAATATTTGTGAGCGTGAAAACAAATTCGGAAGTAAGATATATAGGTAGGTGGATGACTAGAGATGGGGGGGACGCCCTCCCCTGACATGAGCTTTGATGCATCAATTGCAACCAATTTGCAGATAGTTCACATTGATCATGGACCATGGTGATGTGTTAATGCCCCAGCAAACGCTTGAGCGGCACCAATCTCAAGTCAGAGGAAGGGTTATGAATGCAGAGACAAACACCTCAAAACCAGGTCAAATGCAGATGTACTCACCAGTCAGCCGCTCATTGAGTAGGCAATGTTTGCTGTCGGTGCAGTCACCCATGGAAAACTCCGACTTGTCCTGTTGACTGAACTCTGTGGACGACTGCTTCTGCATTTCAAATGGCATCCCATTGGACGTGCCGACGCCTGTGTTTGTGAACGAATTCAATTTGACAGCGTCAAACTTTGACTTGTTGTTCAGGTCTTGTTTGGTCAGCTTTTTGAACTTTCGACAGTAACAACAGGTGATGGCCATGATGACCACGGAAGATATGAGCAGGCCGACAGCTACCAGGCACAGTATGACCAGCAAATTGCTGGCAATGAAGCCGCCGCCGCCGCCATTGTCGTCGATGACCAAGACGATGTTCGCCTCGGCCCGGCCGCCACGGTTCTGCGCCACGCACGTGTACGTGCCCCTGTCCGCCTGCCGCACGCCCACTATCGTCAGGTCGGACGTGACAATTTCCGTCGCATCGGCGGCATTCTGTTCCTTTGCATTTTTTATGAACATGCGTGTCGGATGTTGGCTGAACGGATGTTTATTGAATGTCCACGCTACTTCGGTGTTGGTGGTAGCGTGAATGTGGCAACTCAATGTCACATTTTCGCTTGATGAAGTGATTGTTATGCTACGTTCGGGATACACTATTTCAGGTTTGCACGCGAACTCCTCGGCGGACACGTCCGTCCACAGGGTTTCGCGCAAACTAGGCGGGTAGAAACAGTCCGTCGGCGGTGTGTACAGGTTGCGCTGTAGCGTAAAATCGCGAAACGCTTTCAGCTCGCACGTACAATTCCAAGGATTCAGTTTGAGCGAGAGACTGGCTAATTTCTCCAAATTGAGGAAGATTTCCTTCCGCAGCACCGTCAGCTTGTTGGCGTCCAAGTGTATTTGCGTCAACAATGGCAAATTAATGAACGGCTTTGTCTCAATTCTACTGATTAGGTTATCATTCAGTTCGATTTTGTGCAAATATTTTAAATTCCTAAACAAGCCATCGTCCAGCCTCTCAATTCGATTGCTATTTAGGATGAGCGCTCGGATCTTGATGAGACTAGTGAACAGACCGCGTGGAAGAACTCTAATTAAATTAAACGACAGGTCCAGCTCGATGAGGATCTCAAGACCGCGTAAACTGTCGCGACTGATCGTTCGCACTGAGCAGTTTCGTGCAAACAGTTTGTGCAGATTTTGCAGATCGGCTGACATGAAGTCGCTGTTCCTCAGGTCGCCGATGGAGTTTTGCGAAATGTCGAGCACCTGCAGCTCGCTGCTCAGGTCATTTGGCACCGCCCTCAGTGACACATTGCGGCAGTCGGCCGTCTTCTTGCCGGAGTTCCACTTGCACTTGCAGACACCGCACTCGACCAGCCAATCGGCCGCCACTTGCGTCGCCACTATCAAGTAGTAGGTACAGATGACAAAGTGGGCACCGTTTAAGGCCCTCATTCTGGTGGTGTCGTTGTTTCTCTGTTGCCTGTTGATCTTATTCAATGCTCGTGTCTCATCTCCTTGTTACCACTGAGCAGATGAAGCCTTTAAGCCAGCAAATCTGCAATAAATAAACGTCACAATAAGTAAACATAAGTATTTATGCTACAGGAATAAATTACATTTCAATTGATCAACTGCATTCACCGTAAATTGGAATGTAAATGAAATATTCAAAACAAATTATACTACCGAAATGAGTGTAAGCATAAAACATCCCTCCACCCCCATTTCGGATTCATGTTTATAAATAACGCACCAAATTTGGTGTAAAAAATTTAACAAGTTTTTGACAAACGTGTTCATAACGGTAGACCACTCCCGAGACTGTTTATTTTTGAATAAGCGCGGTTCCGTCTCAAGAGGGCAGTTTATCAATGATTTGGTTTCTCTGTTTATTACAGGCGGGGAAAGTATTTTCTGCGTTGTCTCCGACATTGTGATTTACGCAACTTTTTCATTGTTATCTTGGTCGGTGTTTTTTGCGTGTGTTTATGTTTTTTTTCTTCCCATTCTGCAACAATCGTGTCCTTTTTTGTGTTGTGACAAATATAAAAGTTTAATTAAACATATTTTGATTTCGCGGTTTCATGTCCCTTAATGTACTGTGAGTCGACTATCAGCGGCAACATAAAATATGTTGATAGAATATGAACGCACACAATTCCGTCATATCATAAATTACCCAGTTTATAAGAGAGCTGCTGTGGTTGTGTGACAGAGTGACACCTAACCTTTATGTTTCGGTAACGTTTTTGTATGTTTTTCCACTGTTTATTCTTGTAATAATGATGTCATGGTTTCCCATAAATATAGAAGCGTCGAGAGAAAAACTGCGTGCGGCATAAGAAAGAAAGCAAATGTGCTCCTTCAGTTGTAACGCACATGTAGGAGACACATATCCTGGCAAACGACAACCTTATCGTGATTGACCCACCCGAAAATGGCTCGCCGCAAAAATGATGGGTTTGTTAGGCTTTTTTGTTCGGCGCTTTCATTAAAGCTCTGCTTCTTCATTCTATCGCCTGCTTATGCTATCCGCTATTTATGACAAGCTTATAACAAAAGTTTTTATGCCACTAATCGCATTTACCAGCAATTGGTGCCATTGTTACACTGAATGAAAGAACGGTTCCCTTCTATTAGCAAAAAAACATCTTTTGTAAAAAAACTGAAAAAAAAGGATCACAATTATTTGTTCATCCTGGTCCTTGATATATTGGAAAATACACAATGGTGACTAGGTCATGTTAATATAATATGATGTATGTAAATGATTGGTTTTGCAGTTAATTAAGGGTAATTGTCACATGCGATCCCTGACTGTATTCATCTATTTGTATCGTTTAAATGTACAAACATTTTCATACCCCAACCGCAAATCTGTCCTCACAACTCGCCCACCATAACCACTGTTATGTATTTATGTTGCAGGGCAATTCATAATTTTGTTGAAACAAAATTGATTGAAAAATTGTGTTTATTTAATTGAATTCGAAATAAACATAATTACCTCATTGAAAATAAATGCTAATGCCACTTTGTGGTTTTTTCAAAAGCTTCACAAGCTTAATTAAAATATTATGCAAATTCAATTCTTAAATAAGCTGTTTTGCTGGGAAGTGAAAATTTGTTTTTCGTGAAATCCTTAATCCACTACATAGCTGTGGCGGCCACAATTCACTCACGAAAACACAATGCTCCTCTTATTTATGCTCCACATTGCCGCATTGTGTTTATGAACCAACAATCGTGACGAGCAAAGAAAAATGCCTTATCGATAAATCGAAGCGGAAGGGTGAGCACATCGAACACTGATACAGAAGTGAGTCATAAATACAGAAATTGATTGCAGTGAAATGAATGGAAAAACGAAATTTCCCTTTATTTTCATGCAGCATAGTTTCGTTTTATTGCCACATATTTTGACTGGCATGCGGGCTGAGATGATTGCAATCGGAAAAGGGGGTTCGCCAGAATAAATGACCAGCTCAAATGTTATACACATTCATGCCCAAATGGCGTCCATGTGCGATAGAGTAAAGCACCGAAATTAGGGCTCAGCCACAAGTTTTTTTTACTCCTTGCGGCCGTTTCGGGTTGCCCAGTTCCGACGACCTTTCATCCGACCGTTTATAAACAAAACTGTTTGATTATAATTAGCCAGCTAGTCGTCTGTATTTCTGGGCCATAAAGACAACGACGCACATAAACGAGGCTTTCAATTATTTATAAGGTCAATCACATTTGGAACTGAACAAATAAGGTGAGTTTTTCCAAAAATTCAAATTGCACCCAGTGGAAATTGGAAAACTAAACATTCATGAGCTAAACTCATTATTTACTCGGGTTGGAAGATCTCGCCAGACCCTTCCAATGAACATGCATTTTTTACAGCGTCATTACACATTTGCAGTGGCACTGGCCAATCCTTTCGCCTCCAAGAAGCGCACAAAGCCGCTTAATCACAGACTGTGCCCAGTGCAAAGAAACCACAGCACTTCTCTGGACCGGAACATAAATAATGTAATGAAACGCTTGCCAGGATGTTAGTTGATTAGAGTGTGAACGTGCAAATATCATAACGAATTCAGGACAGGCCGCTGAACCCGATCGCTAACAACGATGCACATCCTAACAAAATGTTCCGCATGCAACCGCGTGACACTTGCGCCACAAAAACGCTCAAGTGCATGCAGAAGATGGAAAGTGAAATGTGAGTGTTTCGGTGCATCCAAGTGGAGGATACTGCTGCTGCCGCTGAAGAGGAAATTCCTTTTGCTGTCTGTTGAAGCTTCAAGGAGCGTCACGCGGAAGATGCATACTCGAGCACGTTCTTGTGCAATGTATACGAGTAATGTGTCCCATGCGATGCGCCACATGGCGAATTCTCGCGTTCATTAGTGTCCAATTATTTCCACATATTATGCGCGGCGGCAAACTTTAAAGCTTGCTCGCTGAAGCTCCGAAAAAGCGCCATACATTTTCAATAATATGCAAGAGCAGAGTAAGTATAGGTGTGGGTTTCCATTATTGTATGGTCTGGATTTTTCAAACTTCACAGAATCATTGTTGTAAGGAACAAGCACGTAAGGAAGTAATCCTTTTGAATTCTTTGATTGTTTGAAATCTGAAATGTTATCATTTAGAGCAATTGTGTAAAACGACAATTATGTCTCAGCGAGACAAATACTTATGTTTGTAGAGAAGTTCAACAAAACCACCCAAGAGCAGGGCGGCGCCGCCGTCATCTATGCGCCATGTTTAACTGACAGCCAGTAAATCAAATACCAAGGGAGTTTTGCACTTAAGATCACAAAAATCAATAAGAAAGTTTGCACAAAAACTAACTGCTGCCAACTCATATTTCAAGATGTACATTTTAAGCATATATTCTTTACGAGTTTTTCCACCCTTCTCCCGGCTGTATCCGGTATCACATAATGTATTTCGTTTGTACCTTGGATCATTGTACATAAGTGATGGTATATCGAATCGTTGAAATTGTTTGCACGTAAATGGTCGATTGGGTAAACACGATTATTGAGTTGTAACATATTGTCAGGTATATATTGTATGAAAACGTCTTTCCTATTATTGCAATTTGTGTAAATCTTCCTGGTATCAAAACGCCTTTAGTGTGATGCCTCTGTTGGTTGGTTTCTTTGCGCTTTAAAGACACACTGAGAACTTTGGCCGCAATTCCTTAAGAAACGCTGACAAAACGAACTTTATTCAATATTGATTGAATCGACATTATACACAACACTTATTGTTTGTTCTGTGAGCATGAAGTTTATTTGTAGATATCTAAATTAATGACAACTCGACACACCAATTTGTATTCCCATCAATTGATTCAATGGAATTGTGTAGTTACAGGCCAAATGCAATCAATAAAGTAATATCAGCGGATTTCCACCAACAGACACAATTGTTGAGCACTTTGATTACCTAAAATAACGCGCTTTCGCCGGGGGTAAGTGAAATTTGGTTTAACGGCTACGACTGCCCAGTGCCCATGCAGGGGGTGTAATATTTGATCTAAAAAAAGAAGGTTTTAACGAATATGCAGCTTTTTGCATAGCAAAGCGAACGAAAAAAGCTTTCGCTGCACAAAACAAAAAATACTTCAATTTGATGTTAGCAAATAAAAATGTAGCCGGTCCGTAGCATTGATATGGCGCAACATACAAAAAATGTAAGCTTTTGCGCATTTCAATGAATTTAACTTGAATTGATTCATTAAATAATGACTTTGACCCATTTGATTGTCAAACAAGTACAACTAATTTCATTACCGCATTGAATTTATACATATACGTGAATTGCATTGACCCAGTTATTATGTTGTGAGCTTGAAATTGTCGTGCAAAGCGTCGCGACGCGCCGCAATGCCGCCCCCTGGTCGCACCGTCTTTGTCACACAGGTGCCGAGGCAAAATGTAGAATAATTGAAGTGAGTCTGTGCTACATTGAGACGGTGCTGGCAAGAGGTTTTCGTGACTAAAGTCTGCCCGGATGTTGCTCTTATCGGGGCAGTATTATGATTATCTAATTGGTAATGGTGCCATTCAAATTGAATTAAGTCGGTCGTGCGAAAGCTCCTTTTAATTGTTATGACAAAACTCCGCATCGCATTTTTGCATAAACGGAAAAGCGTTGGTGCATGCACATTCGCGTCGCGGCGCCCCTTCGTCTACACAAATTCAATATTCATAAAAGCACTACTTTGTACTTGCACTTGTGCCTATATGTATTATGTATTCCCAGTACACAATGAAATATTTATGTGGCAACATGCTAAAGTATTATGCAAATGATACAAAATGGAACGTTTTCAAGCAAGTGCACAAACATTATAAACTTTTATAATCGCTAATGTCGTTATTTTGGCGAATAAATGGAATTTTAAATGTGGAGCAATGGCGGTGGCATTAAAAATAATGTCAAAGGTGCGGTTTAATCAACGAATTTTTTTTTCTCGAAAAATACTCTCGTTGTCTCACCTGAATTCATTTGCCAACTGCTTTTATTAAGTCTGTGTCGTTTTTACCGCCAATATTTAAGTTCATCTTGTATTTCAATGAGAAATTCAAACAATTTTAAGAATTATTAACTTGTTTTGCGAAATTGCGACATCAAATTTGTATTTCCACAACATTTTTACTAAAAATACGAACAATTTACATTATTCATATTCAATTGAAATATTCGAGCAAAACAACCAAATTAGTAATAAAATCAATATGAGCACAAAGCATAAAATGGCCGATGAAAACATTTTCGGGATGTTTTATTTGGCCTCTATTGATTCCCTCCTCAAAACTTAATCAATATATCGACGGTCCGTATCTTGGCAGAGTACTAAAATAAGTAAAGTTATTGTAACGATTTAGCCAATGACATACAAAACTTTGACCCCGACCGAAACGTGGGCTGATGCAGCAACAAAAGATGTTGTTCCTCCTTTCGGGTGCACCCCTTTCAAGATTATACATATTTCGGTCATTGGACATTATGCAAATAAGTGACCCTTACCAAAGTTGTAGCATAAACGTTGAGTTTGTCGCAAAGGTCACCGCCACGACATGATACTGTGATCGCCACTGTTCGTGAGATGGCTACTTTTCCAGTATGGCTTTTTATGTTTTACATGAAACAGCCAAAGTCCATAAATGTCAATGAAATGTTGAATTTTCGTAATAAAGAATTTCCCTAATTTGCCAACCATGAGTCGTGTAGAACATAAATTCCTCAAGTTATGCACAACAAAAATTCAAATAAATATTTAAGTTCGAAACAAAAACAATTCGTAAAAAACTCTGCCACCGTTTTTTTTTTTTTTGGTTTTTTAACGTTTCTGCAAATTTAACGCGCTTCGCATGTTTAATAACAATTCGCCACATCCTCTAATCCCACCTTATATATTTTTTAATTAAATTAATTGCCGCTTTCCTCTAACAGCAATATTATCTTCATTTCGGAAATTTATCGCCACAAAAAAGTCTGATTATGTGTACCAAACAATCCTTGTGGTAGTTATTACTGACTACATGCTCTCCAACCTTTCGCTATATTTAATGAAATCATCAAGTTTCTTTGCAGCGAAATTCCTCAGCTGAAATTAAGACACAAGTTTGTTCTCCCACATCTATCTGCAGCCCATAACTATGTAGGATAGGGCTAAGGGGCGCAATCAAAACGTGTGTAATAAGACAGAGAGAATTTATATTCGCCGTCGCCGAAAGCAGCGTACACACATTCACACATTCCGACACAAAATACACGTTATATTTATGTTGATAAATTCTTTTCATTCCATCTTGATCATCATAAGCTGGAAATTATTTATGTGTATGTACCTGCACATGTCTGTATTGTCTTTAATTACACAATGGCACACCCTTGTTGTGCCTCGTTGTCACCCCTTTTTGTGCGAGCGCCGCGACGCTCACCACTCTTGTGCTACCCAATGTGCGTGGAATTAAATATTAGGGTATTCCGTGTTTGCTGGAAATACACCGCAATGGAATTCTTTGACTGCTTTTGCAGCAGCAAAAACACTAACGGCAAACACACATACGGTTGGGATGTTTCAACACGAAAGTTATTCTGGTCTTAATCATTTAACCTATTTTTCTAATTTTTTTGTTGGTGCTGGAAATTAAGTATAACCAAATTTTGGTATAGAAAATGTTATATTAGGGTGGGGGTGGGAATGTGAATGAAAAAGCAGTTTTTCATGTATGCAAATTACCAATTGGATTACACTGCCACACTCCTCAAAACAATTTTCATAAAAACTTTATATGCACATGAAATGCGTATCAGAAAGGAAATAAATTGACTAAAAAAAAACAGAAAAAGAAGAGGAAATCGACGGCAAAGAGAACCTTCAAACGACTTCGATTGTGTATTAAAAGCATTGCGGGAATATTTAGCAGTCAGCACATTTCCAGGCAGATTGATGTATTTATTTGCACACACATTGCTCCGCCAACACAAGAAATGCAAATGCAAATCGCACAAATCATTTAAATGGCACGAGAATAAATAAAATGTGTTTGCCAACTGGCAAGTTACATAATATCTACGTGCTCAAATATTCGTTTTATTGGATACATTGATGATATGTCTTCAGCAAAGTAGGTCATCCAACTCTGCGCTGATTGTTATAAGTAATAACCAAGACGATAACATCCTTAATATCGTTTGTTTGGATACGACGAAGGGTCATCCTTCTCAATTCGCGTTGCATAACTTAAACTTTCTCCATTATTCCGCTCGAGTATTCGCACAGTAAAGACGGGAGGCGGCCAACGGAAATGTTTATCCGCACAAAATATGTAAGAGTACTTGTATTTGCCCAATACGAAAAAAAAAAATGAAGAAGCTCGTTCGTCTTAATATATCGTCGTGCTGGAAAAATATGTAAAAGCCGACTCAGTGTGTACACAATTGATGGGGGATGGTTGGGCACCACGCCCCCAAAAATGTATAAGTATCATGTGAGCAGCAGCATAGCCATTCAGTGTGTATACATAGGCCGAAATGAGCGTCACAATTTTTGATTATGTATTCTGGGATCGGCAATCAAGTATAAGGATCGTGCAAACTGCAAAGGGAAATGAAATAAAGTGGTTTAATTTGTTGGTCCTTCAGCCATATGCGTGAGGGGATTTCGGCATTCCAGTCGAAATCACTTTGAGGATGAGTTTTCAAGGCTACAATGGGACTTTCCATTGATTTTATCGACAGAACTATATTCGCTCATTGTCACGGCAAGATTTCCTTCAACAGCAACAGAAAAGAAAACAAACTTTAAATCCGCACGCGTTGGCTGTGTGCGAACGAAGGCGCTGGGAAGACGCTACGCGTAAAGAAAACTTTTGCGAAACCACTTCGAGTGATTGAATGGTGGCGAGCGACTAGAAGAAACTGTGAAAGAGCTGTCTGATAATGGTTTTCTGCAATCTTCCGCCCAAATGATCAAATGTCTATTTTCACATAAATGATTTGATCAAACATTTCGTTCCATCTTCCCTGGCGCTCATACGTGATTGCTATAAGAAATACTCAATAGACACAATAATATGAAACTCTGCCCCTACCCTCAGGCCATCTCCCTCACCACCCACCTCGATTCTGACCATTGTTCCTGTCGGTCGTTTGGCTAGGAAATAAATGGCAGAGGATTTTCTTTTCAGCAATTAACACAAACCACACCGACGACTTCGACGACTTCTCGACGGCTTTACGAACCAATTTAATTTGTTAAACCTCCCGTCGACCATTTATTTCCTTAATTCAGTGAAAGCTTGACTACCCCTTTGTGCTTTCGTTAGCGAAGAACGCCTGATGGCATGCCACACTATTTACGTACTGTAATCGTCGTCAGTCGACGCCGCCAACAGCTGGGGATAACGCCATTGTAAAAGGACGACCAAGGAGACGATTCATTATCTATTGGATAAGATCAATGGCGCTCATTAAAAATCGTTCAGCAGTTGTTCGATTTGCATTACGCCCACTTTGCGATGTGTCGATCCGACGTCTATTATGTGGATGACGAGTGACGCGGGTCCTTGCTCCTTGTTGTTGAGCGTTCGCCTTAAAATGCGCGACATAAAATATTAGTATAAGCGAGGGGTTGACAATCAGAGGAAGTAGATTCCATTTCCGAAACTCGTTTTTACATTTTCATCACACTAAAAGAAGATGAAAATCATATTAACCTTTCGATTTCTTTTGTCAATATCGATAAATAATTGATACCGATAAGAATACTCAATTTCGACGGCGTGAATCCATTCTCAGGATGATTTAGGAGTGAAATTCGCTGAAACAAGGATTATATTGATTTGTGGCACTGCATATCAATATGTGAGCACTTAGCAGCTCATTATGACACTTCAGGGCAGATTTGACGCAGACTAATTTAGCCTGGCACTGAATTTAATTATGCCCTTTTCTGTCTCCGAAGACATGCACAGCTAAGACACATATGCTCCAAACGGCCGTTACATGGGCACACAATCTCTTACAGCATCGACCGGCGAACTTGTTATGAATTCATAATACGATTTAGTTTGCATAATGAAATATAAATTGATTGCGGATTTCTTACTACATAACGTATGCTCCTCTACATATGTGCACAACAATTTGTTTTGATTAGCCTTCTAAACGAGACTGTCTTTATTAGAGCTCAACATATAGGAAAATATGAGCTGAGACGTGTTACTTGTTAGCATCTGCTCATGCGAATTTTTCCGACCGATGAAAAGCAAAACTTTTGATAGGTATTGATTTTATTATGTGTTTAACTATAGACAGAATGTCCAAATCGCGTGTCGACACTGTCTGCACGGAGTTTCCAACAGCTAAGTAAATGTATTTCTTTGGAGAAGAAGCAACTATTCGTTTGTTTGGTACCGCGACATAAAGGAAGAAGCTGCTGTTCAAGTTTCTTCAGCCATGTGCAAGCTTATTACAGCACTTTTCAAACAGATTCAATTAATCCAGACAAGTTCGTAAAAATGTTTCCCCTGGAAAATGTGTAAAGCATATTCACAATTTCCAGCACAAAACTTTGATGTTCCTCGACTTATTAAGTTGAACGGGAATTTGGGTGAATGTGAAGTGGGGTGGGTCGTGCATCATTTTCAACGGATTAATTATTATAATTAAATACATAACATTTATGTTCTCGTGTACAAGCATAAACTGCGCCAACATGAATTCCAAAACAGAAGACTACGAGTACATATACGGCATAGTTACGGATTCAACACCCCAAAAGCTCATAAACAAGAAATGGGTGAGAGATTTTTTTTTCGATTTACCTCATCCCCCACCTGGCGTGTATCCTGTACGACATTTCGTCAATTATGATTATGTGTGTGTGTGTGTGTGTGTATGTGTGTGCGTGAGTGAAGAGGCGCGCTTGTGCGGTTTGTCGTCCCTGTTTTTTCGTTCTGTTCTGCCGCAAGGGTGGCCAGTAGTCGAGGATTGTTTTCAAGGTTGCTGGCACACAAAAAAAAAACGAAGGAATTACCAATTCATGCTCCACGCGAAAACGCCACATAAACATAAACAAGGACTTTTTATTTGTATTCCAACTATATACGAGTCAGGCTTTAGTGCTGCACTGCATAATTGGCACCGCGAATAGGGATGAAGGTAGCGGCGGGAGTAATTAAACCTTATTATTACCTTTTCATTTGTTTTGGCGTGTCATTTACTCAAATTAATATCTGATTGAACGGTTTATCATTAAATGCGTGACACGTGCGCTCCACGCCACTAACAAGTGAAATTGTCGTCGAAATGACATATTGGAAGAGGCAGACACGGCTCGAGTCAGGAGTCAGCAGTCAGCAGTCATTAGTTAAACGGCATTCCATCAAATTTAATTTTAATTAAAATCTTGTGTCAATTAAACGAAGCCTAAGGAAAAGCGGCCGCATATAATTAATCTTAACAACAGCGACTCCTACACACTGGCGGAGACACAAACACATGACATCGTCGTCATGTCTGTTTTCATGTCGCACAGCACATATCGTGCATATTTATCAAAACGAAGAAAAAGTTTATTGTTCCCATGATGTGCACACGTACGCGCTTGATAACAATTTCGCCATGAGCATGCCGTATGAGGCGGCCACATACATACTTTTATTCCACGACATATGTATGTGACGCACTCTTGATGAATTTTCCATGGACATATAGCGCACACACAGCGACGCCGACGACGACGCTCTGGCACAACTATATGGCTACAGGCGCCCCGGCCATGTACCGTCACACTTGAAGCAGCTCTCCACAATTCAACATGCTAGTAACATGTGTCCTTTGTGCAGTGCAAGGAGTTGGCCAACGGGGTGGCGCAGGGCGCGACGTCTACAATGGGGCTTTTCATCATCTTACAAGCTTAATTTACAACACACGGCTGCTGTGCGGAGCTTTCTTTTCCTGCGCTTATGTCCAATCCTATTGACATATTATCATGTCCGAAATCATGACCACACAGGTTAATCCGACTCACAAGAGAAATGTGACTTCAAATTCAGACTCGTGATCCACCTGAGGGACCCATGTATTTGAAATGTGATTTGATGCTGAATTAACTATGATTGGTTGCCCAGAGAAAATGTGGTTTGTGCCACCTACCCCACCAGCACAGCCGCCCCAATGAGATTTTATTCCACAAAAATCAGTTCGTTAGTGAATGATTTATTCAAGGTTTGCATAGGAAAGTCTCAGGATCAAGTAAAGTATATGCTGACCTGTAGGGTTTTCTTAACAATGAATTATGTTTTGGGACTTGGAAAAACTTACTTTTCCATAAACGTATGTTTTGTACGAAAGAATTACCCAAAAACATCTAATTTATCAAAACACAGGTATTTTGAATTAAGGTCTTGTTAATTAATTGTGTTGTCCTTGATTTGTTCGTGCAGCATGGGTTGACTAAGACAAATCCAAAACGTTTCTCGATTGACAGCGAAACTGATTCTTTGCGGCGAAACACGTCCTTCGTCCTTCTGCACGAACATTCAAACACCAAAGTGAATATGGTAACACTGGTAACTATGCAAATGAGGGCGAGAGATTGCTGTTGTTAAGTTGAACAAGCGTGTAAAAAGCTGGAAAGCGGAAAACGCTCCCAAGTGGGTCGTGCCCGCGCGATATCTTGCCAACGGACGCTAACCCTTTTAATTACGAGTTAGAAGATTAAGGTACAAAAGTCACAAAGTCAAGTACACTAATCCAATTAATTAGCTTAATTAGGCTCAGCGGCGCTTTACAGGTTTACAGCTGCAATGTGTGCTAAGCTTTAAGCTGGGCCGAACGAAGAATTTGTGCCGAAATCCACCCTTCGACGACAGCCCAGGGCAACGCAACAAGACGTACTTCGGCACAAGAAAAGAATTCATGTGCTTTATCTGTACGGCAGTAAAGATGAATTATTGCCGAATTTGGTCCTTATATTTTGCGATGATATTGCCGACGCTATACGCATTGCTTTCAAAAGATCAATAAAAACATTGTCAAGCCATAGGGATGAATACAACGACTGAGATCTACTTGGCTGATTTCGAGCCAACAAAACTCTTCATTCATTCATGTCATGTTTTAAAATTTCTATAAATTGCTCCTCCATCCCCTAGCCACGATGCATGGCAAACGATACATTAACATCAACATGCCACGCTACAAGGGTTGGGTTGGGTGTATATTATACTGTCTTCATCATCATCTTTTGCCGCTTCCTTGTGTCTGGAGAGCGATGCGTTGCTGTGTGCTGGCTGACTAGGGGGTGGGGGGAGTGGTGGAGTGTATTATGTATTACGGTTGGAGCTTAGTCATGTTGTTTTTTCTTCGGCTACAGGCAAAATGCTGACTAGATTCGTACGCTGCCTGGTCACTACAGGCCCTCGTCGCTAGCAGCTTCCACTTTCTGCTGAGTGGTCGACAATTAAATAAATTGGAAACAAAGTGGTTCATTGACCGTGCACATGAATTCCGATGGGAATGAATATGCAAATGTCTACGATGCTGCCATGTCAGAATTAATGTTGGCAGTGAATGCTAAATATAAAACAACAACAAAGCTCAGCCTCTGCCGAAATGCGTGTAATAATATTAGCAGATGCCTTGATGCTAAATAGTTTACTCGATTAAACTCAGCCATAATGGCTAGTGTTTGCATTAATATCGGTAATTGTTGCTTTTGCTAATATGTGGAGCAACATTAAATGTAAACAATTGAACCGCAGCTCGTGTGATTTTCATCATGCAGCGAAAGCACACACACTTGCCGGAAAAGGGACACGCGTTTTTGCCGATTTGGCGCGCCGAATTTGAGTGCCGCGTGGAATTCAATTCCACCACCCCCCGTCAGGTTGCACGGGGGCGAATCACAACATATGTTTGCGATGCGAAAGCCCTTGAGTGTTAAATGATTCTGGTTAAATTATATCGTTCATTTGCATACTCAGCTCAACCACAGTGGACGAGAAAAAAAAACCAACGCAAGGCAGGAGCTTTTTTAACGGCCAAGTGTTGAGCTTTACATTTAAGTGACGATGCATCCCATCGAAACTAATGGACGCAGGACATGGTCGAAACAAAGCGACTGTTAAATTAATGCCAATGTAAAGGTTCACTGGAATTTTCGTGCTTATGTTGTAGTTGGCTGAACAAACTACAGCATTTTTATGCTGCACAGTTGAGATTTCATTGGCCCATAACAGCTGTTGAAAACTTTCCATTATTAAACAAGCTCCCTAAGCGTTTTGCACGAAATTAAACAGCCGCCCCAAATTGAACATTCGCAAACAACCCAATTTCCTCAGTACCAAAGAGCAATTATAAATTAAACAGCAGATTTCCCCGCAAATGAAAATTTCCAGTTCATTTTCATTTAGTTGCGGGATTTTGGTGTGTTTTTTTTTTTTAGTGGAAACTTTAAAGTGCCGCATTTACTATAACGATTAGAATTTTTTCTTTGCTTCCTAATTTTCTATTAATTTTCAACCTAAAATTGTCTTGCCAAATTTATAGTGAATGCCTCAAGTTGTTAGATGAAAATGCCTTTCAAAATGATGTCATTGTTTGGTAAAATATCTCTCGATCGTACTGATAATGTTAATGAAGCTTTTGTCTTGAATAGAATGTCTCAGAAGGGAATGAAGCGGCGGTAATTACCTTGTCTTCTTTTTCCGGATTTCCTGTATGTCCGTACGGCGTGTAATCCAAAATGGGGGCGACACATTTTACTTTTTTCAACCCCCAATCCAATGGGTGATTTTTTTTTTATTTCGAATTTTGTTGTGTTTCAGCACTTTTTTTTTTTCTTGGAAGTTATCTTAACAATTTCTTTCACGTTTGGTTCACTGAACGGGCATTGTGTTTTCTGTAATCACGTTTATCCCATATAAAGACAATTCGCTCGTGCCTTCGTTTGGTCGCCCTTTAGAACGGCGTCATTATCTTAGCTCGCTGCCGTGTATAATTGAAATACAATAACACTTTCAGCGTCCACCTTGGCTGTAAATGGCGTTTTAAGTCACTGGACGCACATTTCTTGCCAGCACGATGATCATTTCATTGAATATACAATCACCACGCCAAAGGACTTAAAGATCGATATACCACACAGCACTAGGCACTTACTAAAATTAATTTTCCACTTGTTCCTTTCCTCCGCCAAACACGACGAAGCTTTTTGTCGGCGCTTTCTTGTTTACGATTATTGTCCCTTTGCCGCCCTGTGCTCACCCGTTCTGTTCACCAGTTACCACCTGCTAATCCCTTGGTATTTTTAGGTAGAATATATTTTTGTATTCATTCAACTGCGAACACACACAAAGCAAAGTGGTAGGTGCGTGTAACCAAAAAAAAAAAAAAAAAAAATACTGAATATTCGCACGTACGTGCAAGGTATTATAAATGGTTTTATTTTCGATTATGTGCCATTATTGCACACATGATTCACACACACACACGCACAGGCACATTTGCTCACACACTAATTTCACACGAAATCCGCGCTATGCCATTGCAACTTCAATCACGACAAACTTTCATTTAAATAGTTGCAAGCTTACGATATCCATAGAGGCCCTAATCGAAAGCTTACTTTCAATTCACCACCTTCACTCATAAATCACTATAATAAATAATAACAATGCTGACTACATCACTACACTAACGGTTTTGGGGGTAGCAATGTCGCTTCATTTTAAATGCATAAATTCTCATTTCCAACTTTACCAACCATTACATCACAGACATCAACACTTATTAGGCGGATCACGCATTCACACGAGTTAAACTGATAATGCGGATTTAAAACGTTCACCAACTATGTAATGTTTTGCAATCTCGCCGAGATGAGACTTAAACAGTGACTAAATAACGTAAAGGACAATACAGTCCCAGTAACCGACGCTGAGCACAGCAAAAGCTCTCTGAAAAGGACAATTCCTTCTCTACATTCTCTCACTTTCCATCTCTCTTATACTCTGGCTGAGAGATCGAAACCCCTATTACAACAATTAGAGTTTGAATTTTTTTCTGTTCAAATCATTTTTGTGAATTAAAATTGGTATTTGCATAAAAAAAGTCTCGGAAGCATAAATTTTATTACTTCAATTTTTAAAATTTTTTGCCAAGAAATATGGAATTTAAAACCCCACCCTGTACTCTTGTCTCAATTTGGGACATTTAGTTGGATTCTGCGCTTCAGTCGTTGTCACAATCCGCGTTAGCTACCCCTTCAAGAATTATTGCAATAAATTGAGGGGTGCGAAAAGCGTATGCCGAGAATGTCGGCCACTTATAGCTATCTGCAGTGTGGAATGTATTGAGTCGAAGCACCGACGACAATCAAAGATTGAAGTCTGCGAATCCGTGCATTCACGCTCTTATGCTCCTTCTATGCTATATACGCACACATGTCGCCGTCTACACGGCAAAGCTCTCCAAACAATTCATTAATTATTAACGTTTTATGGAATAAACAAAGTATTCGTGTGCAACTCACATCCACTATGGCTACCCAGTCGAGTATACATAAAGTTATGCTGAATGCAGAATGTTTCTCACCTTGTTTGCAGGATATACGAGGACACACAGGAAACGAGCGAGTGTTGTCGTCCTGGTTGTATAAGTAGTCATATGTGATAATGAATTCATTTCAGGGATGGCGCTTTTAAGAGCCATTCACATAATCTGTTCATGGATTTGTATGGCGAAGAAATGCAGTAGTTTGTATAGAATTCGTATAAAATTGTAAATGGAAATGAAATTAAAGGGATTACGTAGGTTGAATGCGAATATTTAAAAGCTCACATTCACAAATTATTGAATATGTTATTTCGGAGATTTTGAGGTAAATCCTTAGTTGAACAACGTTCAGAGTTGTTTTTGGTCTCGTCCCTCTGACAAGAGTCTATACGAAGAATTGACATCCAATAAGGAGGTGTGGTGGTGAGCTCGTTTCAAAACAACATATTTTTAATATCCTTTCTCATTTTGTGATCTGCTTGATACTTAACACTTCAGGAGCGTTCCAATGTTATTCTCCCTCAGCGTTTTCGCAATGCCAAAAAACGAAATTAATTGACTTTCGACGTCGAAAAACAACTGCCGTTTACGAATGTGGATTTTTCACGCCAGAGTCCTCATCAAATAAACCCCACACATACGTTGCCCTCCATCCACATCCTTTACACTTTATGTTACAATAAACTTTTATTATTTCAAAGCAATTTCACACATATACTTCACAACTTTACCACTATACGGTGTCCTGACGCCTGTGTCAGGTACAATTAATGCGCCTGCCGACTGCGGAATATTTGCCGGCGACAATGTCGGCAAAGGTGTACAAATTATCAATATCGCTAAAAGCTCGATTTAAGTCCAATTGGCGTAAAAGTGTGCAGGTGTGTGCATGCAGCGAAATGGCTGCCAAATGCTTTCCTTTTTTTTTTGTTTTTTCATTAAACAAGTTTACCAACCTACATTTTATCGACTGTGAACACATGTTGCACCGCACTTATTATCTTAGTGGCTCATCGAATTTATGCTGGCAGTTATGTTGTCTGGTAACGTGCCTATTGGCTGATCCCCAGCGCTCGTGTGTTGCCTACATATTATAATGTCGATGTTTGAGCGAAATTCCGGCCCTTTTTTTTCCACCATTATTCAATCACTCAAATTGACTATATCTTCTCGAACAGTAGATGTTAAACTGACAAACTTATCAACACGCCATCGAGCGTCTTGTGGTTTTGTGTTTGTTCTTATACAAATGTGTGTAGGAGGAGTGAGCTGAGAATGAAGTAAATGATGCAGACAATTCAAATTGAAGCATCTGCTGTGGCCTGAAGTGCCATAAAACGAAGAAGAGGCTGCGGTGGTTGTAGCTAGCGAAAATATTTTTCAAATTTCATAGTCGGATGTAAATGTAATTGCGTCACTTGAGGACAAACTTTTTTCATTTTCAGCAAATTTATTGATGCAATTGAAAGTTGCACATATAGTTGTGTCAGTTTCGAGGACATGCATAAAAAAAATATTGCTCCCTCCTTCACAACAAGCCACCGTTGCAGCAGAGTCGCACGATTAACTTCGACTAAACCTAGTTTTCAGGCAAAAAACTTATAACTTTGCCATTTACAGTGGTCCATATTCGTCTATGTTTGTCCTTTATGTATATTTACTGTACTTATATGTCCACAACATTCGAATGACGTTATTTATATTGCAAAGTTCTTAAAAAAGTTGCGCTATTGCATCGTTCACCATTTAATATGGAGGTCCCTCACTGAAAATGTAATATTCATAAGTATTTGTGCTGGTTGGTCATACAAATAATACGGCTCCTGAATATCCTTAAAGACTGCGTAAATGTCACTTAAAGGCTTCGCCCTAATCCAATGTGTGTATAAGAGCAGGATCAATTTATTACTTTACGTTGATACCGAAAAGTCAAAGGACTAATACAGCAGCGCTAACGAGCTTAAGAGGGTGGGCATAATCCTTTTGTCGCCAGCGGATTATTTTCAATTAGTTAACAAACATGTGTGCAGCGTTAATGGTGTAAAGTTTGTTTTCAATCCACGATGCTGTGGCCACGACCACCTTAACATAATATTTGAGTTGCGAAAAGAAGTTTACCAGC